>CM044693.1:122889814-122982491 GCA_024500485.1 Vulpes ferrilata
GAAAATAATAGAATCGATTCTATTTGTTCAGTATTTTCCAATTGATTCGATTTGATATTCTATTGATTTGATTGATTAGATGTTACGATTGGATTCAATTTATTTCGATTCGAATCGAGTATTTTTTATTTGATTCGAGTATTTTCAATTCGATTCGAGTATATTTGATTCGATTCAAGTATTTCGAATGGATTCGAGTATTTTCGATTTGATTTGAAGATTTTCGATTCCATTCGGGTATTTTCGATTCGATTTGAATATTTTCAATTGGATTTGAGTATTTTCTATTCAAATCGAGTTTTTCGGGTCGATTCGAGTATTTTTGATTCGATTCCAGTATTTTCGATTGATTCGTGTATTTTCAATTCGAATTGATTCGAGTATTTTTTATTCGATTTGATACAATTCGAAATGAGTTGTTTATTTAAGATTCGAGTATTTATGATGCGATTCGAGTATTTATGATTGGATTCGAGTTTTTCGATTCGATTAGTGTATTTTCAATTCGATTTGATTCGATTCGATTCGAGTATTTTCGATTCAATTCGTGTATTTTCAAATCAATTCGATTCGATTCGTGTATTTTCGATTCGATTCAGGTATTTTAGATTCGATTCGAGTATTGTCAATTCAATTTGATTCGATTATTTTCAGTTTGATTTGATTCGATTCAATTATTTTCAATTCGATTCAAGTATTTTTGATTTGATTCAGGTATATTCGATTCGAATTGAGGATTTTCGATTCGATTTGAGTATTTTTGATACGATTAGAGTATTTTCTATTCGAATCGAACTCGATTCGATTCGAGCATTTAGGATGCGCTTCGAGTGTTTTCAATTCGATTCGAGAATTTTCAATTCGATTCTAGTATTTACGATTCCATTCCAGTATGTTTTATTCGATTCATGTATTTTAAATTTGATTCTATTTCATGTGAGTACTTTTGATTCGATTGGAGTATTGTCGATTCGAATCGATTATTCTCGTTTCGATTCAAATATTGATTCGATTTGAGTATTTTTGATTCAATTGATTCGAGTATTTTTGATTCGATTCGAGTATTTTCTATTCGATTCGAGGATTTTCTAATCCATTTGAGTATTTTCTATTAGATTTGAGTATTTTCGATTGGATTCGAGAATTTCGATTCGAATCGAGTATTTTCGATTCGATTTATGTATTTTTGTTCAATTCGAGTATTTTCGATTCGATTCGAGTATTTTTGATTCAATTCGAGTATTTTAAATTTGATTCTATTCGTTTCGAGTATATTCTATTCGATTTGAATATTTTCGATTCAATATGAGGATTTTCAATTCGATTCTATTCCATTCGAGTATTTTCGATTCGATTCGAGTATTTTGGAATGGATTCGAGTATATTCGAATCGATTTCAGGATTTCCGATTCCATTCGAAAATTTTCGATTCCATTCGAGGATTTTCAATTCAAATCGAGTATTTTTGATTCGATTAGAGTATTTTTGATTCGATTCGATTATTTTCGATTCAATTCAAATTTTTTCAATTAGATTCAATTCGATTCAAGTATATTCTATTCGATTCAAGTATGTTCGAATCAATTCAAGTATTTTCAATTCAATTCTATTCGATTCGATTATTTTTGATTCGATTCGAGTATTTTCAATTCTATTCGAGTACTTTCTATTTGATTCGAGATTTTCAATTTGACTCGATTCGATTTGAGCTTTTTCGATTTGATTCAATTCGATTCGAGTATTTTCAATTCGATTCGATTCGATTCAAGTATTTTCAATTCGATTCGATTCGATTCGATTCGAATATATTTGATTTGATTCGAGTATTTTCGATTCGATTCGAGTATTTTCCATTCGATTCGATTTGATTATTTTCAATTTGACTTGATTCGACAAATTCGACTTGATTCGACTTGATTCGACTTGATTCAATTATTTTCAATTCGAATCTATTATTTTCTATACAATTCGAGTAATTTTGATTCGATTTGAGTATTTTCAATTCGATTCGTTTCTATTTGAGTATTTTCAATCGATTCGAGTATTTTTGAATCGTTTTAATTATTTTCAATTCGATTTGATTCAATTCAAATATTTTCGATTCAATTCGTTTCGAGTATTTTCAATTCGATTCGATTCGATTATTTTCAATTTGATTTGATTTGATTCGAGTTTTTTCTATTCAATTCAATTATTCTTTAAACGTTTGATAGAATTGCCCTGGGAAGCCATCTGGCCCTGGACTCTTGTGTCTTGGGAGGTTTTTGATGACTGCTTCAATTTCCTCCCTGGTTATTGGCCTGTTCAGGTTTTCTATTTCTTCCTGCTCCAGTTTTGGTAGTTTGTGGCTTTCCAGGAATGCGCCCATTTCTTCTAGATTTCCTAATTTATTGGTATACAGCTGTTCATAATATGTCTTTAAAATCGTTTGTATTTCCTTGGTGTTGGTAGTGATCTCTCCTTTCTCATTCATGATTTTATTAATTTGAGTCTTCTCTCTCTTCTTTTTAATAAGGTTGGCTAATGGCTTATCTATCTTATTCATTCTTTCAAAGAACCAACTCCTGGTTCTGTTTTCAATTCGAATCGAGAATTTTCTATTCGATTCGAGGATATTCGATTCGAATAGACTATTTCCAATTCGATTCGATTCGATTCGATTACTTTCTAATCGATTCGAATATTTTCGATTCGATTCGAGTATTTTCAATTCGATTCGATTTGATTCGTTTATTTTCGATTCGATTCGAGTATTTTTGATTCGATTCGATTCTATTTGAGTATTTTCGTTTCAATTCTATTCCAGTATTTTCAATTCTATTCGATTCAATTATTTTCAATTTGATTTGATTCGATTCGATTATTTTCGATTGAATTCGATTATTTTCTATTCGATTTGAATATTTTTGATTCGATTGGAGTATTTTCCATTCGATTCAAGTATTTTCCATTCGATTCGATTATACTCGATTCGATTAGAGTTTTTTCAATTCGATTCGAGTATTTTCGATTCGATTTGAGGATTTCCGATTAGAATCGCGTTTTTTTTATTGGATTTGTGTATTTTCGATTCGATTCGAGTATTTTCATTTCGATTCGATTCGATTGGAGTATTCTCAATTGATTCGAGTATTTTTTATTTGATTCCAGTATTTTCTGTTTGAATCGATTCGATTATTTTCAATTTGATTTGATTCGATTCGATTATTTTCGATTCAATTTGATTATTTTCATTTCGATTCGAGTATTTTCAATTATATTTGAGAATTTACAATTCGATTAGAGTATTTTCTTTTTTTAATAATTTTTTTTCAATTTTTATTTATTTATGATAGTCACACAAAGAGAGAGAGAAAGAGAGGCAGAGACAGAGGCAGAGGGAGAAGCAGGCTCCATGCACCGGGAACCCGATGTGGGATTCGATCCCAGGTCTTCAGGATCGTGCCCCGGGCCAAAGGCAGGCGCCAAACCGCTGCGCCACCCAGGGATCCCGGATTTGGGTATTTTTGATTCGATTCGAGTATTTTCGATTATATTTGAGAATTTACGATTCGATTCGAGTATTTTCAATTCGATTCAGGTATTTTCAATTTGATTCAATTCGATTTGAGTTTTATCGACTCGATTCGAGTATTGTTGATTTCATTCGAGTATTTTGATTCAATTCGATTCGAGTATTTTCGATTCAAGTCGAGCATTTTCAATTCAATTCGATTCGATTCTATTTGAGTATTTTCATCGATTCGAGTATTTTCGAATCCATTCTATTATTTTCAATTCGATTTGATTCTATTTGAGTATATTCGATTCAATTCGATTCCAGTATTTTCAAATTGATTCGATTCGATTATTTACAATTTGATTTGATTCGATTTGATTATTTTCGATTCGATTCGATTGTTTTCGATTTGATTCGAATATTTTCTATTTGATTCGAGTATTTTCTATTTGATTCGCGTATTTTCTATTCAATTCGATTCGATTCGAGTATTTTCTATTTGATTCGAGTATTTTCTATTTGATTCGGGTATTTTCGATTCGATTGGAGTATTTGGGATTCGATTCGATCTATTTGAGTATTTTTCACCCATTCGAGTATTTTCGAATTGTTTCAATTATTTTCAATTCGATTCGATTTGATTTGAGTATTTTCGATTCAATTTGATACCAGTATTTTCAATTCGATTTGATTCGATTATTTTCGAATCTATTCTATTATTTTCGATTCGAATCAAGTATGTTTGACTCGATTCGAAGAACTGTGGATTTGAATCGAGTATTTGTGATTAATTAGAGTATTTTTGATTCGATTCGAGTATTTTCGATTCGATTCAATCGAGTATTTCAATTGGTTCGATGCGATTTGAGTACTTTCTATTCGATTCGAGTATTTTCGATTCGATTCGAATAATTCATTTCGATTCGAGTATTGTCAATTAGATTCATTTCGATTTGAGTACTTTCTATTCGATTCCAGTATTTTCAATTCGATTCGATTCGATTTGAGTATTTTCAATTCGTTTCGATTATTTCGATTCTATTCTATTATTTTCGATTCAAATCGAGTATTTTCGATTCGATTCGATGATTTTCAATACAAGTATTTTCGATTCGATTCGAGTATTTTAGATTCGATTCGAATCGATTTGAGTATTTTTGATTCAATTCGATTCGAGTATTTTCAATTCTATTCGATTCAATTATTTTCAATTTGATTTGATTTGATTGGAGTATTTTCAATTCAATTCGGGTATATTCAATTACATTCAATTCGATTCGAGTATTTTCAATTCAGTTAGATTCGATTCGAGTATTTTCAATTCGATTCGAGTATTTTTTATTTGATTTGAGTATTTTGGAATATATTCGAGTATTTTCTATTCGATTTGAGGATTTTCGATTCCATTCGAGTATTTACGATTCGATTCGAGCATTTTTAATTCAATTATTCGATTCGAGTATTTTCGATTCAATCGAGTATTTTCGATTCGATTTGAGTATTTTGGAACATATTCGAGTATTTTCTTTTCGATTTAAGTATTTTCGATTCCATTCGAGTATTTTCGATTCGTTTCGAGTATTTTCGATTCGATTCGAGTATTTTCGATTCAATTCGAGTATTTTCAATTCAATTAGATTCGATTCGAGTATTTTCTATTCGATTCGAGTATTTTTTATTCGATCCTAGTATTTTGGAATATTCGAATATTTTCGATTCCATTTGAGTATTTTAGATGCGATTCGAGTATTTTCGAATCGATTCGAGTATTTTCGATTCCATTCGAGTGTTTTGGAATAGATTCGAGTATTTTCGATTCGATTTGAGGATTTTCGATTCCATTCGAATATTTTCCATTCGATTTTAGTATTTTCTATCGGATTTGTGTATATTCGATTCGAATCGAGTTATTTCGAATCGACATGAGTATTTTCGATTCGATTCAAGGATTTTTTATTTGATTCCAGTATTTTATATTCGATTCGAGTATTTTGGAATATATTCGAGTATTTTCGATATGATTTGAGGATTTTCGATTCCATTCGAGTATTTTCGATTCGATTCGAGTATTTTCAATTCGATTCGAGTATTTTTGATTCAATTCGACTATTTTCGATTCGATTTGAGTGTTCTCAATTCGATTCGATTCGATTCAATTCATTCTATTCGATTCGAGTATTTTCTATTTGATATGAGTATTTTCGATCAATCCGAGTATTTTCGATTCGATTCGATTCGATTCGACCATTTTCGATTCTATTCATGTATTTTTTATTCGCTTCAAGTATTTTCTATTCAATTCGATTCGATTCGATTATTTTCTATGCGATTCGAGTATTTTCTATTCGATTCGAGTGTTTTGGAATGGATTCGAGTATTTTGATTCGATTTGAGGTTTTTCGATTCCATTCGAGTATTTTCGATTTGTTTCGAGTGTTTTCTATTGGATTTTAGTATTTTCTTTTTTTTTTAATTTTTATTTATTTATGATAGGAACACAGTGAGAGAGAGAGGCAGAGACAGGCAGAGGGAGAAGCAGGCTCCATGCACCGGGAGCCCGACGTGGGATTCGATCCCGGATCTCCAGGATCGCGCCCTGGGCCAAAGGCAGGCGCCAAACCGCTGCACCACCCAGGGATCCCGGATTTTAGTATTTTCGATTTGAATCAAGTTTCTTCATTTCGATTCGTGTCTTTTCAATTCAATCCAAGTGTTCTCAATTCGATTCAATTCGATTCGAGTATTTTCAATTTGATTTGAGTATTTTCGATTCGATTCGATTCTATTTGAGTATTTTCTATCATTTCAAGTATTTTCTAATAGTTTCGATTATTTTCCTTTCGATTCGATTCAATTTGAGTATTTTCGATTCAATTCGATTTGAGTATTTTCAATTTTATTCGATTCAACTATTTTCAATTTGATTTGACTTGATTCAATTATTTTCGATTCGATTCGATCATTTTACATTCGAATCGAGTATTTTCGATTCGATTCGAATATTTTCGATTCGATTCGAGTGTTTTCAATTCAATTGTATTCGATTTGAGTATTTTCGATTCCATTCAAGTATTTTGGATTCGATTTGAGTATTTTTGATTGGATTTGAGTACATTCGATTCGAATCAAGTTTTTTCGATTCGATTCGTGTATTTTTGATTCGATTCGAGTATTTTCGATTCAATTCGTGTATTTTCAATTCGATTCAATTCGATTCGAGTGTTGTCTATTCGATTCGAATATTTTCGATTTGATTCGAGTATTTTCAAATGAATTAGATTTGATTCGAGTATTTTCTATTCGATTCGAATATTTTCGATTCGATTCAATTATTTTCAATTCAGTTAGATTCGATTCGAGTATTTTCAATTCGATTCAAGTATTTTCGATTCAATTCGAATATTTTCGATTCGATTCGCGTGTTCTCAATTCGATTCGATTCGAGTATTTTCTATTCAATTCGAGTATTTTCGATTTGATATGAGTATTTTCGATCATTCCGAGTATTTTCAATTCGATTCGATTCGATTCAACCATTTTCGATTCTATTAGTGTATTTTTTATTCGCTTCAAGTATTTTCTATTCAATTCGATTCGATTCGATTATTTATGATTCGATTCGAGTATTTTCTATTCGATTCGAGTGTTTTGGAATGGATTCGAGTATTTTGATTCAATTTGAGGTTTTTCGATTCCATTCAAATATTTTCGATTTGTTTCGAGTGATTTCTATTGGATTTTAGTATTTTCGATTTGAATCAAGTTTTTTCATTTCGATTCGTGTCTTTTCAATTCAATCCAAGTGTTCTCAATTCGATTCAATTCGATTCGAGTATTTTCAATTCGATTTGAGTATTTTCGATTCGATTCGATTCTATATGAGTACTTTCTATCATTTCAAGTATTTTCAAATAGTTCGATTATTTTCCTTTCGATTCGATTCGATTTGAGTATTTTCGATTCAATTCGATTTGAGTATTTTCAATTTTATTCGATTCGACTATTTTCAATTTGATTTGATTTGATTCAATTATTTTCAATTCGATTCGATTATTTTACATTCGATTCGAGTATTTTCGATTCAATTTGTGTATTTTGATTCGATTTGAGTGTTTTCAATTCAATTGTATTCGATTTGACTATTATCAATTCCATTCAAGTATTTTGGATTCAATTTGAGTATTTTCGATTGGATTTGAGTACATTCGATTCGAATCAAGTTTTTTCGATTCGATTTGTGTATTTTCGATTCGATTCGAGTATTTTCGATTCAATTCGAGTATTTTTGAATGGATTCGAGTATTTTCGATTTAATTAGAGGATTTTCGATTCCATTCGAATATTTTCGATTCGATTCTATTATTTTCTATTGGATTTGCGTATATTCGATTCGAATCGAGTTATTTCGAATCGATTTGAGTATTTTCAATTCGAGTATTTTAGATTCGATTCATGTATTTTTAATTTGATTCGATTCTATTCGAGTATTTTCGATTCAATTCCAGTATTTTAGATTCGATTCGAGTATTTTGGAATATATTCAAGTATTTTTTATTCGATTTGAGGATTTTCAATACCATTCGAGTATCATCTATTCGATTCGAGTATTTTCGATTCAATCAAGTATTTTTGATTCAATTCGAGTATTTTGGAATGGATTCAACTATTTTCAATTCGATTCGAGTATTTTCGATTCGATTCGTGTATTTTCAATTCAATTCAATTCGATTCGAGTATTCTCTACTCGATTCGAATATTTTCAATTCGATTCTTGTATTTTCAATTCGCTCCGATAAGAGTATTTTGGATTCGATTTAGTATTTTAGATTCGATTCGAATATTTTGGAATATATATTTTTTTGATTCGATTTAATTATTTTCGATTCCATTCGATTATTCTTGATTCCATTCGAGTATTTTCGCTTCGATTCGAGTGTCCTCAATTCGATTCGATTCTATTTGAGTATTTTCGATCGATTCAAGTATTTTCGAATCGATTCCAGTATTTTCATTCAATTCGAGGATTTTGGAATTGATTCGAATATTTTGGAATGGATTAGAGTATTTTCGATTCGATTTGAGGATTTTCCATTTCAGTCGATTATTTTAGATTCAATTCGAGTGTTTCCAATTCAATGTGATTCGATTCGAGTATTTTTGATTTGATTCGAGTATTTTCAATTCGATCGAGTATTTTGGAATGGATTCGAGAATTTTCGATTCGATTCGTGTATTTTGGATTCGTTTCAAGTAGTTTCGATTCGATTTAAGTATTTTCAATTCGATTCTATTGAATTCGAGTATTTTCTATTCAATTCGAGTATTTTCGATTCAATTCAATTATTTTCAATTCGATTCGATTCTATTCGAGAATTTTCAATTCGATTCGAGCATTATCCATTCGATTCGAGTATTTTCGATTCGATTCGAGTATTTTGGAATATAATCGAGTATTTTCGATTCGATTTGAGGATTTTCGATTCCATTTGAGTATTTTGCATTCGATTCGAGTATTATCAATTCGATTCTAGTATTTTCTTTTCGATTCGAGTATTTTCGATTCGATTTGATTCTATTTGAGTATTTTCAATCAATTCGAGTATTTTCGATTCGATTTGACCATTATCAATTCATTTCGAGTATTTTTGATTCGATTCGAGTATTTTCAATTCTATTTGATTCGATTCGATTATTTTCGATTCGATTCGAGTATTTTCTATTAGATTCGAGTGTTTTGGAATGGACTCGAGTATTTTCGATTCGATTCGAGGATTTTCCAATCCATTTGAGTATTTTCAATTTGTTTCGAGTGTTTTCTATTGGATTTGAGTATTTTCGATTGGAATCGAGTTTTTTCTATTCGATTCATGTATTTTCAATTCAATTCGAGTGTTCTCAATTCTATTCAATTCGATTCGAGTATTTTCAATTCGATTTGACTATTTTCGATTCGATTGGTTTCTATTTGAGTATTTTCTATCATTTCAAGTATTTTCGAAAGTTTCGGTTATTTTCAATTCGATTCAATTCGACTATTTTCAATGTGATTTGATTTGATTCAATTATTTTTGATTCAATCGATTATTTTGGATTCGATTCGAGTGTTTTCAATTTGATTCGAGTATTTTCTATTCGATTCAAGTATTTCCGATTCGATTCGAGTATTTTGGAATGGATTCGAGTATTTACAATTCAATTTGAGGATTTCCGATTCCATTCGAGTATTTTCGATTCGATTCGAATATATTCGATTCCATTCAATTCGATTTGAGTATTTTCAATTAGATTCTAATTAATTCGGTATTTTCTATTCGATTCGATTATTATCAATTCAATTCGAGTATTTTCAATTCGATTCTATTCTATTCGAGAATTTTCGATTTGATTCGAGTATTTTTGATTCGATTTGAGTATTTTCGATTCAATTCGAGTATTTTCAAGCAATTCGATTCAATTCGAGTATTTTCGATTCGATTCAAGTATTTTCGATTTTATTCGAGTATTTTGGAATATATTCGAGTATTTTCGATTCAATTTGAGGATTTTCTATTCCATTCAAGTGTTTTCTATTCGATTCGATTACTTTCGATTCAATTCGAATATTTTGGAAGGGATTCGAGTATTTTCGATTCAATTTGAGGATTTTCAATTAAATTCGATTCGATTCGAGTATTTTCTATTCGATTCGAGAATTTTCGATTGGATTCAAGTATTTTTGATTTGTTTCGAGTATTTGGAAGCGATTCGAGTATTATCGATTCGATTTGAGAATTCTTGGTTCCATTCGAGTATTTTTTATTTGATTCGAGTATTTTCAATGAAATTCGATTCGATTCGAGTATTTTCGATTCGATGAGGATTTTCTATTCCATTCGAGTATTTTTTATTCGATTCGAGTATTTTCAATTAAATTCGATTCGATTCGAGTATTTTCGATTCGATTCAAGTATTTTCGATTGGATTCAAGTATTTTCGATTCGTTTCGAGTATTTGGAAGCGATTCGAATATTATCGATTCGATTTGAGAATTCTCGGTTCCATGCTAGTATTTTTTATTTGATTCAAGTATTTTCAATTAAATTCGATTCGATTCGAGTATTTTCGATTCGATTTGAGGATTTTCGATTCCATTTGAGTATTTTTGATTCGATCGAGTATTTTCAATTAAATTCAATTCGATTCGAGTATTTTCGATTCGATTCGAGTATTTTCGATTGGATTCAAGTATTTTCGATTTGTTTCGAGTATTTGGAAGGGATTCGAGTATTACCGATCGATTTGACAATTCTCGGTTCCATTCGAGTATTTTTTATTCGATTCGAGTATTTTCAATTAAATGCGAGTAGATTCGAGTATTTTCGATTCGATTCGAATATTTGGAAGGGATACGAGTATTTTCGATTCGATTTGAGAATCCTCGATTCCATTAGAGTATTTTTGATTCGATTCGAGTATTCTCAATTTAATTCAATTAGATTCGAGTATTTTCGATTTGATTCGAGTATTTTATATTCGATTAGAGTATTTTCAATTCGGTTCTTTTGAATTCGGGTATTTTCTATTCAATTTGACTAGTTTCGATTCAATTCGAGTATTTCCAATTCGATTCGTTTCGTTTCGAATATTTTCCATTCGTTTCGAGTATTTTCGATTCAATTCGAGTATTTTCGATTTGATTAGAGTATTTTGGAATGGATTCGAGTATTTTCGTTTCGGTTTGAGGATTTTCGATTCCATTCGAGTATTTTCGATGCGATCTGAGTATTTTCAACTCAATTTGAGTATTTTTAATTCGATTTGATTCGATTATATTCGATTTGATTCAAGTGTCCTCAATTCGATTCGATTTGATTTGAGTATGTTCTATTCAATTTGAGTATTTTCAATTCGATTCGATTCCATTCGACCTTTTCGATTCGATTCGAGTATTTTCAATTGAATTTGAGTATTTTCGATTCGAATCAATTTTTTTCAATTCGATTCGAGTATTTTCGATTCGTTTTGAGTATTTTCATTTCGATTCAATTATTTTCAATTCATTTCTATTGAATTCGGGTATTTTCTATTCGATTTGAATATTTTCGATTCGATTCGAGTTTTTTCACTTCGATTCGAGTATTTTCGATTCAATTCGAGTATTTCCGATTCGATTCGAGTATTTTGGAATGGATTCGAGTATTTTCAATTCAATTTGAGGATTTTCGATCCATTCGAGTATTTTCGATTCGATTCGAGTATATTCAATTCAATTCGATTGGATTCGAGTATTTTCAATTTGATTGGAATTTTTTGATTCGAAAAAGTATTTTCGATTCCATTTGATTTGATTCGAGTATTTTCAATTAGATTCTAATTAATTCGGTATTTTCTATTCGATTCGATTATTGTCGATTCAATTCGAGTATTTTCAACTCGATTCTATTCTATTCGAGAATTTTCGATTATATTCGAGTATTTTCAATTCGATTCGAGTATTTTTGATTTTATTCGAGTATTTTGGAATATATTCGAGTATTTTAGATTCGATTTGAGGATTTTCTATCCATTCGACTATTTTTGATTCAATTCGAGTATTTTCAATTAAATTCAATTCGATTCGAGTATTTTCTATTTGATTTGAGGATTTTCGATTCCATTCGTGTATTTTTGATTCGATTCGAGTATTTTCAATTAAATTCGATTTGATTCGAGTATTTTCGATTCGATTCGAGTATTTTCAATTGGATTCAAGTATTTTCGATTCGTTTCGAGTATTTGGAAGGGATTCGAGTGTTATCGATTCGATTTGAGAATTCTCGGTTCCATTCGATTATTTTTGATTCGATTCGAGTATTTTCAATTAAATTTGTTTAGATTCGAGTATTTTCGATTCGATTCTTATATTTTGGAAGGGTTACGAGTATTTTCGATTCGATTTGAGAATTCTCGATTCCATTGGAGTATTTTTGATTCGATTCGAGTATTCTCAATTAAATTCAATTAGATTAGAATATTTTCGATTCTATTCGAGTATTTTATATTCGATTCGAGTATTTTCAATTCGATTCTTTTGAATTCGGGTATTTTCTATTCAATTCGAGTAGTTTCGATTCATTTCGAGTATTTCCAATTCGATTCGTTTCATTTCGAATATTTTCCATTCGTTTCGAGTATTTTCGATTCGATTCGAGTATTTTCAATTCGATTCAAGTATTTTGGAATGGATTCGAGTATTTTGGATTCGATTGTAGGATTTTCTATTTCATTCGAAAATTTTCGATTCGATTCGAGTATTTTCATTTGGATTTGAGTATTTTTGATTCGAATCAAGTTTTCTCGATTCGATTCGAGTATTTTTTATTCGTTTCGAGTATTCTCTATTGTATTTGAGTATTTTCGATTCGAATCGAGTTTTTTTTATTCGATTCGTTTATTTTCAATTCAATTCGAGTGTTCTCAATTTGATTCAATTTGATTCGAGTATTTTCTATTCGATTGGATTTTTTTCAATTCGATTCGATTCGATTCGTTTATTTTCAATTCAATTCGAGTGTTCTCAATTTGATTCAATTCGATTCGAGTATTTTCTATTTGATTGGATTTTTTCAATGCGATTCGATTCGATTTGAGTATTTTCTCTTCCATTCGATTCTAGTATTTTCAATACGATTCGATTCGAGTATTTTCAATTTGATTTTATTTGATTCAATTATTTTCTATTCGATCGATTATTTTGGATTCGATTCTAGTGTTTTCATTTCAATTCGAGTATTTCAATTCGATTCGAGTATTTTCGATTTGATTTGAGTATTTTCGATTCAATTTGAGTATTTTGGAATGGATTCGAGTATTTTCAATTCAATTTGAGGATTTTCGATTCCGTTCGATTATTTTCGATTCGATTCGAGTATTTTCAATTCAATTCGATCCGATTCGAGTATTTTCTTCAATTCGAGTATTTTCTGTTCAATTCGAGTATTTTCAATTCAATTCGATTTGATTCGAGTATTTTCATTTTGATTCTATTGAATTCAGGTATTTTCTATTCGATTCGATTATTGTCGATTCAATTCAAGTATTTTCAATTCGATTCGATTCTATTCGAGAATTTTCGATTCGATTCGAGTATTTTCTATTTGATTCGAGTATTTTCGATTGGATTCGAGTATTTTTGATTCGTGTGTTCTCAATTTGATTCGATTCGATTCATGTATTTTGTATTCGATTCGAGTATTTTCGATTCGATTCAATTCTATTTGAGTATTTTCGATCAATTCGAGTATTTTCGATTCGATGCGATTCGATTCGCCCATTTTCTATTTCATTTGAATATTTTTGATTCGATTCGAGTATATTCGATTCGATTCGAGTATTTTGGAATGGATTCGACTATTTCCGATTCAATTTGAGGATTTTCGATTCCATTCGAGTATTTTCGATTCAATTTGAGTATTTTCTATTGGGTTTGAGTATATTCGATTCGAATCGAGTTTTTTCGAATCAATTCGAGTGTTTTCGATTTGAGTCGAATTTTTTTTATTCGAGTCGTGTATTTTCAATTCGATTCGATTCGATTCGAGTATTTTCTATTCGATTTGAGTATTTTCAATTCGATTCTTGTATTTTCAATTCAATTCGATTCGATTCGAGTATTTTCAATTCAATTCCAGTATTTTAGATTCGATTCACGTACTTTGGTATATATTCGAGTATTGTCAATTCGATTTGAGGATTTTCGATTCCATTTGAGTATTTTCGATTCCATTCGAGAATTTTCGATTCCATTCGATTCGATTCTATTTGAGTATTTTCTATCAATTTGAGTATTTTCGATTTGATTCCAGTATTTTCAATTCAAGTATTTTGGATTCGATTTGTGTATTTTGGAATACATTCGAGTATGTACGATTCTATTTGAGATTTTCGATTCCATTCGAGTATTTCAGATTCGATTTGAGTATTTTCAATTTGATTCGAGTATTTTCTATTCGATTCGAGTGTTTTTGATTTGATTCGACTATTTTCGATTCCTTTTTTGTATTTTCGATTCCATTCGAGTATTTTCGATTCACTTTGAGTATTTTTATTGGATTTGAGTATATTCGATTCGAATTCTTTTTTCTCGAATCGATTGGAGTATTTTCGATCGATTCGAGTATTTTCGATTCAATTCGTGTATTTTCAATTCGATTCGATTCGATTCGAGTATTTTCGATTCGATTTCAGTATTTTAGATTCGATTCGAGAATTTTGGCATATATTCGAGAATCTTCAATTCGATTTGAGGATTTTCGATTCCATTCGAGTATTTTCTATTCGTTTCGTGTGTTTTCTATTGGAATTGAGTATTTTTGATTCGAATCGAGTTTTTTCGATTCAAATCATGTATTTTCAATTCAATTCGAGTGTTCTCAATTCGATTCAATTCAATTTGAGTGTTTTCAATTCGATTCGAGGATTTTCAATTCGATTCTATTCTATTTGAGTATTTTTGATCGTTTCTAATATTTTTGAATGGTTTCGATTATTTTCAATTCGATTGGATTCGATTTGAATATTTTCGATTCAATTCGATTCGAGTAGTTTCAATTCAATTAGATTCGACTATTTTCATTTGATTTGATTTGATTCAATTATTTTCAATTCGATTCGATTATTTTGGATTCGATTCGAGTATTTATGATTCGATTCGAGTGTTTTAGAATGGATTCGAGTATTTTCGATTCGATTTGAGGATTTTTGATTCCATTCGAGCATTTTCGATTCGATTCGTGTATTTTCGATTCGATTCGTGTATTTTCAATTCGATTCGAGTATTTTCGATTCGATTCGTGTATTTTCAATTCGATTTGATTTGATTCGAGTATTTTCTATTCGAATGGATCGTTTTCGATTCCATTCTAATATTTTCTATTCGAATGGAGTACTTTCGATTCGATGAAAATATTTTCTATAAGATTCGATTAATTTTGATTCGATTCCATTTGACTCAATTATTCTCAATTCGATTGGATTAGAATATTTTTGATTCAATTGGATCCGAGTATTTTGAAATCGATTCGATTCGACTATTTAAATTTGATTTGATTCGATTCGAGTATTTTCAATTCGTTTCGCGTATATTGGAATATATTCGAGTATTTTCTATACGATTTGAGCATTTTCGATTCCGTTCGAGTTTTTTCGATTCGATTAGAGTATTTTCGATTTGATTCGAGTTTTTTTGATTCGATTCGGTATTTTCAATTCAATTCGATTCTCTTCAAGCATTTTTGATTCGAATCAAGTATTTTCGATTCTATTTTCGATTCCTTTCGAGTATTTTCAATTCAATTCAACTCGAGTATTTTCGAGTTGATACGGGTATTTTCAATTTGATTCAACTATTTTGGAATGGATTCGAATATATTCGATTCGATTTGAGGATTTTCATTTCCGTTCGAGTAATTTCAATTCGATTTGAGGATTTTCGTTTGGATTTGAGTATTTTCGATTCGAATCGAGTTTTTTTCTATATAATTCGAGTATTTTCTATTCGATTCGTGTGTTTTCAATTCGATTCGACTCGATTCAAGTATTTTCTATAATCTCTATATATCAAATCGAATTGAAAACGGTCGAATCAAATCGAAAATACTCGAATCGAATCGAATAAAAAATAATCGAAATAAAAATAATCGAAAATACTTGAATTGAATAGAAAATACTCAAATGAATCGAAAATACTCGAATCAAATCGAAAATGCTCGAATCGAATTGAAAATAATCAAATCGAATTAATCAAATCCAAAATAATCGAATCGAATCGAAAATATTCGATCTTATCAAAATACTTTCGTAAAATCGAAAGTACACCAATCGAATCAAAAATTCTCGAGTAAATCGAAAATACACGAATCTAATTGTAATTACTCAAATCAAATTGAAAATAATCGAGTCGAATGGAATAGAATTGAAAATGATCGAATCGAATCGAAAATAGTTTCGACGAATCGAAAGTACTCCAATGGAACCGAAAATAATTGAATCCAATAGAAAATAATTGAATTGAATAGAAAATACAGGAGTCGAATTGAAAATAAATCAAATTGAAAATATTTGAATCAAATTGAACCAAAATGAAAATATTCTAATCGAATTGAAGATATCTGAATCAAAACGAAAATACTCGAATCAAATCGAATCGAATTCAACAAACTAGAATCGAATTGAAAATACTCGAATCCATTCAAAAGTACTCAAATCCAATCGAAAATAGTTGAATCAAATCGAATTCAATTGAAAATATTCGGATCGAATAGAAATACTCGATTTTCTATTCGATTCGAGTATTTTCAATTCGATTCAATTATTTTCGATTCGATTCGATTATTTTCGATTCGTTTTGTTTCTATTTGAGTATTTTCGATCGATTCGAGTATTTTCGAATAGGTTCGATTATTTTCAATGCTATTCGATTCGATTTGAATATTTTGGAATGGATTCGAGTATTTTAGTATTGATTTGAGGATTTTCGATTCCATTCGATTATTTTGGAATGGATTAGAGTATTTTCGATGCTTTTTGAGGCTTTTCAATTCCATTCGAACACTTTCTATTCGATTCGAGTATTTTCAATTCGAATCGAGTATTTTCGATTCGAATCGATTTTTTTCGATTCAATTCAAGTATTTTTGATTCGATTCGAGTGTTTACGATTCGATTCGTGTATTTTCGATTCGATTCCATTTATTTGAGTATTTTCAATCGTTTTGAGTATTTTCTATTCTATTCGAGTATTTTCGATTCGATTCGATTGTTCTCAATTCGATTCGGGTATTTTCGATTCCATTCGAGAATTTTCGATTCGAATTAATTGTTTTCGATTCCATTCGAATATTTTCGATTCGAATGTAGTACTTTCAATTCGATGAATGTAATTTCGATAAGATTCGATTAATTTTGATTCGATTCCATTCGATTCGATTATTTTCAATTCGATTCGAGTATTATCTTTTGGATTCGAATATTTTTGATTCATTTGACTATTTTCAATTCGATTCGAGTATTTTCTATTTTTTCAATCAATTCGATCGATTCATATATTTTCGATTCGATTCGAGTATTGTCGATTCGATTCGATTATTCTCGATTCGATTCGAGTTTTTTCGATTCAATTCGAGTGTTTTCAATTCGATTATTTTCAATTCAATTTGAGTATTTTCAATACGATTCGATTCCATTTGATTATTTTTGATCGATTCGAGTATTTTCGATTTGATTCGAGTATTTTGGAAAGGGTTCCAGTATTTTCGATTTGATTTGAGGATTTTTGATTCCAATTGATTATTTTCGATTTGATTCGAGTATTTTCTATTGGATTTGAATCCGAAAATCAAATTGAAAATACTCGAATTCATTTCCAAATACTAGAATCGAATCCAAAATACTAAAATCGAATCGAAAATACCCTAATTCAATAGAATCGAATTGAAAATACTGGAATTGAATCAAAAATACTCAAATCGATTCAAAAATACTCGAATCAAAAACACTTGATTCGAATCGAAAATACTCAAGTCCAATCGAAAAAACTCGAAACGAATTGAAATACTCGAATGGAATCGAAAATCCACAAATGGAATTGAAAATACTCGAATTCCTTCCAAAATACTCGAATCAAATCGAAAATATTCGAATAGAATCGTAAATACTCGAATGGAATTGAAAATCCTCAAATCGAATTGAAAATACTCGAATCCATTCCGAAACACTCGAATCGAATCGAAAATCCTCAAATCCAATGGAAAATATTCGAAACAAATCGAAAATACTGGAATGGAATCGAAAATCCTCAAATCGAATCGCAAATACTCGAATCCATTCCAAAATACTCGAATCGAATCGAAAATACTGGAATCGAAACGAAAATACTCGAATCGAATTGAATCGAATTGAGAACACTCGAATTGATTAAAAAATATATGAATCGAACAGAAAACACCCGAATTGATTCTAATTTAATCGAATTGAAAACACTCGAATGGAAACGAAAATACACAATTCGAATTGAAAAAACTCAAAAGACTCAATTGAATCGAATTGAAAACACTCGAATCAAATCGAAAATACTCGAATCGAATCGAATTGAAAATACTCGAATCGAATTTACAATACTCGAATCGAATCCAAAATACTTGAATCGAATGCAAAATACTCGAAACGAATCGGAAAAACTCGATTCGAATAGAAAATACTTGAATCGTATAGAAAATACTCGAATAGAATATAAAATACCCGAATTCAATAGAATCGAATTCAAAATACCTGAATCGATTCGAAAATACTCGAAACGAATTGAAAATATTCGCATCACATCGAAAAAACTTGATTCGAATCGAAAACACTCAAATCCAATTGAAAATACTCGAAACGAATGAAAATACTCGAATGGAATAGAAAAGCCTCAAATTGAATTGAAAATACTCGAATCCATTCAAAAAAACGCGAATCGAATCGAAAATACTTTAATTGAATTGAATTGAATTGAAAATACTCGAATCGAATAGAAAATACGGGAATGTAATCGAAAATCCTCAAATTGAATCCAAAATACAAGAATATATTCCATAATACTCAAATCGAATCGAATCGAATTGAATTGAAAATACTCGAATCAAATCAAAACACTAGAATCGAATAAAAAATACTCAAGTCGAATAAAAAATACTCCAATCAAATCGAATTTAATTGAAAATACATGAATTGAATCGAAAATTTTCGAATGGAATCGAAAATACTCATATTGAATTGAAAATACTTGAATATATTCCAAAATTCTCGAATCCAATCGAAAATACTCGAATCGAATCGAAAATACTCAAATCGAAACGAAAATACTCGAATGGAATCGAAAATCGTCAAATCGAATCGAATTGAATTGAAAATACTCAAATTGAATCGAAAATACTCGAATTGAATAGAAAATACTCGAATCAAATCCAAAATAATCGAATCGAATCGAATTGAATCGCAAATACTCGAATCGAATCGAAGATACTCGAATCCCTTCCAAAATACTCGAATCGAATCGAAAATACTCGAATCGAATCGAAAATGCTCGAATGGAAACGAAAAACCTCAAATCGAATCGAAAATACTCAAATATATTCCAAAATACTCGAATCGAATTGAAAATACTCGAATGGAATCGAAAATACTCAAATTGAATCGAATCGTTTGAAAATACTAAAATCGAATCGAAAATACTCGAATCAAAAATACTCCAATAGAATCGGAACGAATTGAAAATACTAGAATTGAATAGTCAATATTCGAATCGAATAGAAAATACTCGAATTGAATTGAATTGTATTGAGAACACTCGAATTGAATCGAAAATACACGAATGGAATCGAAAATCCACAGATTGAATCGAGAATATTCGAATCCATTCCAAAATACTCGAATTGAATCGAAAATACTCGTATCAAATTGAAAACAATCGAATAGAATTGAAAATCCTCAAATCGAATCGAAAATACTCAAATATATTCCAAAATATTCGAATCAAATTGAAAATACTCGATTTGAATCGAAAATACTCGAATCGAATAGAAAATACTAGAATCGAATTGAAAACTCTCGAATAGAATCGAATCGAATTGAAAATACTCGATTAGATTCGTGAATACTAGAATCGAATAGAAAATACACGAATTCAATAGAATCGAATTGAAAATACTGTAATCGAATCGAAAATACTCGAACCAAAACGAAAATACTCGAATCGAATAGAAAAAACTTGATTCGAATCGAAAATACTCAAATGGAATTTAAAATCCTCACATCGAATCGAAAATACTCGAATCCATTCCAAAATACTTGAATCGAATAGAAAATACTCGAATCGAATCCAAAATAGTGGAGAAAAGGGAACCCTCTTACACTGTTGGTGGGAATGTGAACTGGTGCAGCCACTCTGGAAAACTGTGTGGAGGTTCCTCAAAGAGTTAAAAATAGAACTGCCCTACAACCCAGCAATTGCACTGCTGGGGATTTACCCCAAAGATACAGATGCAGTGAAACGCCAGAACACCTGCACTCCAATGTTTCTAGCAGCAATGTCCACAATAGCCAAACTGTGGAAGGAGCCTTGGTGTCCATCGAAAGATGAATGGATAAAAATGTGGTTTATGTATACAATGGAATATTCCTCAGCCATTAGAAATGACAAATAACCACCATTTCCTTCAACTTGGATGGAACTGGAGGGTATTATGCTGAGTGAAGTAAGTCAATCAGAGAAGGACAAACATTATATGGTCTCATTCATTTGGGGAATATAAAAATAGTGAAAGGGAATAAAGGGGAAAGGAGAAAAAATGGGAAATATCGGAAAGAGACAGAACATGAGAGACTCCTGACTCTGGGAAACGAACTAGGGGTGGTCGAAGGGGAGGTGGGAGGGGGATGGGGTGACTGAGTGATGGGCACTGAGTGGGGCACTTGATGGGATAAGCACTGGGTGTTATTCTATATGTTGGCAAATTGAACACCAATAAAAAATAAATTCATAAAAAAATTTTTAAAAAGTGTGACTATTTGAGCAAACATAGCCAAATGATATTTAGTATTGTTATAACTAAAATTATAAAATATGTAAGCATATATGAGTCTCCACTGATATAACTAAATACTTAATAAATAAATGAGAAATAATAGACAATAGAATCGAATTGAAAATACTGTAATCGAATCGAAAATACTCGAAACGAAACGAAAATACTCGAATCGAATCGAAAAAACTTGATTCGAATCGAAAATACTCAAATCCAATAGAAAAAACTCAAATCGAATCGAAAATACTCGAATGGAATCGAAAATCCTCACATCGAATCGAAAATACTCGATTCCATTCCCAAATACTCGAATCGAATAGAAAATACTCGAATCGAATCCAAAATAGTTGAATCGAATCAAATTGAATTGGGAATACTCACATAGAATTGAAAACACTCGAATCGAATCGAAAATACTCGAATCGAACTGAATCGAATTGAGAACACTCGAATTGAATCGAAAATAAACGAATCGAATCAAAAAAACTCTAATCAAATCGTATCGAATTGAAAACACTAGAATAGAATCGAAAATACTCAAATGGAATCGAAAATCCTCACATCAAATGGAAAATACTCAATTCCATTCCAAAATATTCGAAATGAATCGAAAAAATTGATTCGAATAGAAAATACTCGAATCGAAACGAATTGAACTGAAATTACTCGAATCGAATCGAAAATCCTCGAATCGAATAGAAAATACTCGAAACAAATGGAAAATACTCGAAACAAATGGAAAATACTCGAATTGAATCGAACTGAATTGGAAATACTCGAATCGAAGAGAACATACTCGAATGGTTCGAAAATCCTCATATCGAATCGAAAATACTCGAATCCGTTCCAAAATAATTGAATCGTATAGAAAATACTCGAATCGATTCGAAAATACTTGAATGGAATCGAAAATCCTCAAATTCAATCGAAAACTTGAATATATTCCAAAATACTTGAATCGAATTGAAAATACTCGAATTCAATCGAAAATACTTGAAATGACTCGAATCGAAAATAGTTGAATTGAATTGAAAATACTCGAATCAAATAGAAAATTCTCGAATAGAATCGAATCAAATTGAAAATACTCGAATTGAATTGAATCGAATTGTGAACACTTGAATTGAATCGAAAATACTTGAATTGAATCGCAAATACTCGAAGGGAATCAAAAATCCTCAAATCGAATCGAATCAAACATACTCGAATTGAATTGAAAATACTCGAATCGAATCAAATTGAAAATATTCGAATCGAATCTAAAATACTCGAATCGAATAGAATATTCTCGACTCGAATCGAATCGAATAGAAAATACTCGAATTCAATTGATTCCAATTGAGAACATTCGAATGGATTGAAAGTACTCGAATCGAATCGAAAATACTCAAATGGAATCGAAAATCCTCAAATCGAATAGAAAATACTCGAATATATTCCAAAATACTCAAATCGACTTGAAAATAATTGAATCGAATCAAATATAGTCGAGTCAAATCGAATTGAATTCAAAATACTCGAATTGAATCGAAAATCCTCGAATCGAATCAAAAATACTCTAATGGAATAGAAAATCTTCAAATCGATTGAAAATACTCTAATCCATTCAAAAATACTCGAATTGAATCAAAAATACTCGAATCAAATTGGAAATACTCGAATCCATTCCAAAATACTCGAATCGAATCGAAAATACTCGATAGTTTCGAATCCAATAGAAAATACTCGAAATCATTCGAAAATACTCGAATGGAATCGAAAATCCTCAAAATGAATCGAAAATACTCGAATCCTTTCCAAAATACACGAATCGAATTGAAAATACTCAAATCGAATCGAAAATACTCGAAGGGAATCGACAATCTTCAAATCGAATCGAAAATACTTGAATATATTAAAAAATAATTGGATGGAATCGAAAATACTCGAATTGAATCGAAAATACTTGAATCGAATCAAATTGTTTGAAAATACTCGAATCGAATCTAATCAAAAATAGTCAAATTGAATCGAAAATTCTTGAATATAATCGAATCCAATTGAAAATACTCGAATTGAATCGAAAATACTCTAATTGAATAGAAAACACCCGAATTCAATAGAATTGAATTGAAAATACTTGAATCGAATTGAAAATACACGAAACGAATTGAAAATCCTCGAATCGAATAGAAAAAAATAGACTCGAATCGAAAATACTCAAATCCAATCGAAAATACATGTGTCGAATCGAAAATACTCGAATGGAATAAACAATCCTCAAATGGAATCGAAAATACTCGAATGCCTTCCAAAACACTCGAATCGAATCGAAAATACTCGAATGGAATCGAAAATACTCGAATGGAATCGAACATCCTCAAATCGAAACGAAAACACTCGAATATTCCAAACTACTCGAGTCGAATAGAAAATACTCGGATCGAATGGAAAATACTCGAATCGAATCGAATTGTTTGAAAATACTCGAATCAAATAGAAAATACTCAAATCAAATAAAAAATACTCGAATCGAATCGAAAATTCTCAAATAGAATCGAATCGAATTGAAAATACATGAATTGAATCGAAAATACTCGAATTGAGTAGAAAATACCAATTCAATAGAATTGAATTGAAAATACTTGAATCAAATTGAAAATACTCGAAACGAATTGAGAATACTGGAATCGAATCGAAAAAACTTGATTTGAATCGAAAATACACAAATCCAATCAAAAATACTAGAATCGAATCAAAAATACTCGAGTGGAATCGAAAATCCTCAAATGAAATTGAAAATACTCGAATCCATTCCAAAATATTCGAATCGAATCGAAAATACTCTAATCGAATCGAATTGAATTGAAAATACTCGAATCGAATCGATAATACTCGAATCGAATCGAATATAGTCAAATAGAATCGAATCGAATTTAAAATACTTGAATTGAATCGAAAATACTCGAATCGAATTGAAAATCCTCAAATCGAATTGAAAATACTCGAATCGACTCCAAAATTCTTGAATCGAAACGAAAATACTCGAATCGATTCGAGAATACTTGAATCGAATCGAAAATACTCGAAACGAAATGAATCGAATTGGGAACACTGGAATTGATACAAAAATACACGAATCGAATCGAAAAACCTCGAATCGAATTGAATCGTATTGAAAACACTTGAACCGAATCGAAAATACTCGAATCGAATAGAAAATACTCGATCTGGTTTCCGGAGGGAGGAAAAAAAAAAAAAAGAAAATACTCGATCTAATTGATCGAACAGAATTGAAAATACTCGAATCGAATCGAAAATACTCAAATCGAATCCAAAATACTCGAATCCAATTGAAAAAACTCGATTCGAATAGAAAATACACGAATCGAATTGAATCAAAAATACTCGAATCTAATTAACAATACACGAATCGTTTCGAGAATAATCGAATCGAACCGACAATACTCGAATTGAACCGAAAATACACGAATCGAATCGAAAAAACGAACCAAATCAAATTGAATCGATTTGAAAACACTCGAATCGAATCGAAAATACTCGAAACGATGGGATCCCTGGGTGGCGCAGCGGTTTGGCGCCTGCCTTTGGCCCAGGGCGCGATCCTGGAGACCCGGGATCGAATCCCACGTCAGGCTCCCGGTGCATGGAGCCTGCTTCTCCCTCTGCCTGTGTCTCTGCCTCTCTCTCTCTCTCACTGTGTGCCTATCATAAATAAATAAAAATTTAAAAAAAAAAAAAGAAAATACTCGAAACGAATAGAATATACTCGAATCTAATCGATCGAACAGAATTGAAAATACTCGAATCGAATTGAAAATACTCGAATCGAATTAACAATACACGAATCTTATCGAGAATACTCGAATCGAATCGACAATACTCGAATCGAATCGAAAATACTCAAATCGAATCGAAAGAACTCGAATCGAATCGAATTGAATCGAATTGAAAACACTCGAATTGAATCGAAATACTTGAATCGAATCCAAAATACTCGAATCGAATCCAATATACTCGAAACGAATTGAAAAAACTCGATTCAAATGGAAAATACCCGAATCAAATAAAATCGAAAAAACTCGAATCATATAGAAAATACCCCAATTCAGTAGAATCGAATTGCTCGAATCCATTCCAAAATACTCGAATCGAAACGAAAATACTCGAATCGAATTGAATCTAATTGAGAACACTCGAATTGAATCGAAAATACACAAATCGAAACGAAAAGACTCAAATTGAATTGAACTGAATCAAACTGAAAACACTCGAATCGAATCGAAAATACTCGAATCGAATCAAAAATACTCGAATCGAATCAAATCGAATTGAAAAAACTCTAGTCGAATCGAAAATACTCGAATAGAATCCAAAACACTCGATTCGAATCCAAGACACTCGAATCGAATCGAAAGGCTCGATTCGAAAACAAAATACTCGAATCAAATTGAATTGAAAATACTCGTATCGAATGAACAATACGCGAATTGAATCGAGAATTTTCTAATCAAATCGACAATACTCGAATCAAATCGAAAATACTCGAATCGAATCGAAATGAATTAAAATACTAGAATCGCATCGAAAATGCTCGAATGGAATCGAAAATCCTCAAATTGAAACGAAAATACTCGAATATATTCAAAAATACTCGAAACGAATAAAAAAAACTCGATTCGAATAGAAAATAATCGAATCGAATAGAATCAAAATACTCAAATCGAATAGAAAATACCCGAATTCAAAAGAATCGAATCAAATATACTCGATTCAAAAATACTCGAATCGAATCGAAAATTCTCGAAAATTATCGAATCAAATTGAAAATACTCGAATTGAATCCACAATACTCGAATCGAATAGAAAATACACGAATTCAATAGAATCAAATTGAAAACACGAATCGAATCGAAAATACTCGAATCAAATAAAAAAAAACTTGATTCGATCAAAAATAATCGAATGGAATAGAAAATCCTCAAAACGAATGGAAAATACTCGAATCCATTCCAAAATACTCGAATCGAATTGAAAATAATCAAATGGATTCGAAAAATCTCAAATCGAATCGAAAATACTCGAATATATTCCAAAATACTCGAATCGAATTGAAAATACTCGAATTGAATCAAAAATACTCAAATCAAATCAAACTGTTTGAAAATACTTGAATCGAATCGAGAATACTCGAATCCAATCGAAAATAGTTGAATGGAAATGAAAATCCTCAAATCCGATCGAAAATACTCGAATCGAATCGAAAATACTCGAATCGAATCGAAAAATCTCGATTCGAATCGAAAATACTCAAATCCAATAGAAAATACTCGAAACGAATCAAAGTACTCGAATGGAATCGGAAATCTTCAAATCGAATCGAAATTACTCGAATCCATTCAAAGATACTCAAATCGAATAGAAAGTACTCGAATCGAATCGAAAATCCTCGAATCGAGGGGGATCCCTGGGTGGCGCAGTGGTTTGGCGCTTGCCTTTGGCCCAGGGCGCGATCCTGGAGACCCGGGATCGAATCCCACATCAGGCTCCCGGTGCATGGATCCTGCTTCTCCCTCTGCCTATGTCTCTGCCTCTCTCTCTCTCTCTCCGTGACTATCATAAATAAATAAAAATTAAAAAAAAAGAAAATCCTCGAATCGATTAGAAAACACTTGAATCGAATTGAAAATAGTGGAATCAAATCGAATTGAAAATACTCGAATCAAATCGAAAATATTCGAATGGAATCGAAAATCCTGAAATCAAATCGAAAATACTCGAATCCCTTCCAAAGTACTCGAATCGAATCGAAAACATTCGAATCGAATCGAAAATACTAGAATGGAATCGAAAATCCTCAAATCGAAACGAAAATACTCGAATATATACCAAAATACTCAAAACGAATCGAAATCTCGATTCAAAGAGAAAATACTCGAATCGAATAGAATCGAAAATACTCGAATCGAATAGAAAATACCCGAATTCAAAGAATCAAATTGAAAATACTTGAATCGAATCGAAAATACTCGAAACGAATCGAATCGATTGAAAATACTCGAATTGAATCGACAATACTCGAATCGAATAGAAAATACCCGAATTCAATAGAGTCGAATTGAAAATACTTGAATCGAATAGAAATTACTAGAAACGAATCGAAAATATTCGAATCGAATTGAAGAAACCTGATTCGAATCGAAAATACTAAAATCCAACTGAAAATACTCGAATCAAATCGAAAATACTTGAATGGATTCGAAAATCCTCAAATCGAATCGAAAATTCTCGAATCCATTCCAAAACACTCTAATCGAATCAAAAATACTCAAATCCAATAGAAAATACTTGAAACGAATCGAAAATAGTCGATGGAATCGAAAATCCTCTTATCGAATCGAAAATACTTGAATTGAAACGAAAATTCTCGAATCGAATTGAATTCTTTGAAATTACTCGAATCAAATCGAAAATACTCGAATCGAATTGAAAATAGTCGAATTGAATTGAAAATTCTCGAATTGAATCGAATCGAACTGAAAATACTCGAATTGAATCGAAAATACTCGAATCAAATCGAAAATACTCGAATAGAATCGAAAAAAAATGTTTCGAATCGAAAATACTCAAATCCCATCGAAAGTAATCAAATCGAACCAAAAATACTCGAATGGAATAGAAAATTCTCAAATCGAATCGAAGATACTTGAATCCATTCCAAAATTCTAGAATCGAATAAAAAATACACAAATCCAGTAGAACATACTCGATACGAATCAAAATACACGAATGGAATCGCAAATCCTCATATCGAATGCGAAATACTCAAATCCATTCCAAAATACTTGAATCGAATTGAAAATACTCGAATAGAAACGAAAATACTCGAATTGAATCAAAATGAATTGAAAATAGTCAAATCGAATAGAAAATCCTCGAATTGAAGAGAAAATACTCAAAGCGAATCGAAAATACTCAAATCGAATCAAATTGAATTGAAAATACTCAAATCGAATCGAAAATACTCAAATGGAATCGAAAATACTCAAACCTAATCGAAAATACTCTAATCTGTTCCAAAATACTCGATGAATCGAAAATAGTCGAATGGAATCGAAAATCCTCAAATCGAATCGAAAATACTTGAATATATTCATATGAATGCAAAAAATATAAAATCTGGAATAAATATATTTTTAGGAGTTGAAAATAGTTGTTTTTGCTTTCAATTTTTAAAAATATTTTATTTATTTCTCTCACAGAGAGAGAAAGAGCACAAGCAGGGGAAGCAGCAGAGGTACAGGGAGACACAGGCTTTCTGCTGAGCAGGGAGCCCAATGTGGGGCTTGATCCCAGGACTCTGGGACCATGACCAGAGTCGAAGGCAGATGCTCAACCAACTGAACTACCCAGGTGGCCCTGCTGTCAAATTTCAAGAAATGGATATTAAAGTTTAATTCAGATAAATCCAAATGATAAGTAATAATTAGACTGGAAGAAAAGTATTTGTGAGTTACCTGTCAAGAAAAAGACAGATATGCAAAAGATACAAGGAATTCTTATAGCAATAAGAAATAACTAAAAAGTAGGCAAAAGATAAAAAGAGATTCTTGACCAAAACAATTGCAAATATCAAAAAGCATATGAAATGATGCTCAACATAAGTTTGCATTAGGGAAATGCCAATTAAAACAAGAATGAAATACCAAGCATACCTGTTAGAATAATTAAAACCCAAAAAAACTGACATTATCAATTGTGAGTAAGCATATGGAACAGCATGAACTATTATTATTTACTGCCGGTGAGAATACAATATTGTACAGATAATATGACTGCTTCTTGCAATTATAAACATAGTCCCACCATATGATCCAGCTATTGCTCTCCTATGATTTCATTCAGTTGATTTGAAAACTTATGTACACATAAAAACCTGAACAAGAATATTTATAGCATCTTTATTCATAGTTGTCCCAAACTAAAAGCAATCAAGATGTCCTTTAATAGGTACCAAACCAGGTAAATATATGCACAAAACTTAATGGGATAAAAGAATAATGAATGCAAAAAGAAAGAAAGAATATTTTAAAACCTGGAGTGCATTTTTTTAAAAAAATTGTAAATAATCTGGATTTTGCCTTCAATATTTAAGATACATATACTACCATATTGACAAATGGAGTAAAATCAGTATGATAAGACTAACTTTTAATTACATTTGTGTGAAATTATGGTAAAATCAAAATAATATAAAGATAATAAGCAGACCAGTGGTTGCCATCAGTTTAGAAAGGAGACAGAGAGCTTGCATAGTGTAGCAACTCATATTAGGCTTAATATTGATACAGAAACATATCTATAAACATAATAATTTAGTTATGCCTATATGTGCTGGCTAGTAAATTATACATTTCCTTGCTTTGTTAGCTGTGAGAGTGTTGAAGTAACAACAGTCTTTGATCAAGAAGCCTACTCATTGGTTAAATTATGGTTTCTAACAGCATTCACTAATAACAAGGAACCAGAGGACTTTGGGAAATGGCTGTTTCTAGGCCTCATTTAAGGAAAATATAAAATGAGATGGAACTTCCTATTATAATACCAGAAACTGAGGAGCACTCAAAAGAAACCACAATAAGAGTATGTCCAAGGGACACAAGATACAACTGAAAGAGCTTCCAGTTTAAGGGTGACGATTTGAATCCAAGATCTATAAAGAACTTATTAAACTCAACACCCAAGAGACAAACAATCCAATCATGAAATGGACAAAAGACATGAAGAGAAATCTCACAGAGGAAGACACGGACATGGCCAACACGCACATGAGAAAATGCTCTGCGTCACTTGCCATCAGGGAAATACAAATCAAAACCGCAATGAGATACCAGCTCACACCACTGAGAATGGGGAATATTAACAAGGCAGGAAACCACAAATGTTGGAGAGGATGTGGAGAAAAGGGAACCCTCTTACACTGTTGGTGGGAATGTGAACTGGTGCAGCCACTCTGGAAAACAGTGTGGAGGTTCCTCAAAGAGTTAAAAATAGAACTGCCCTATAACCCAGCAATTGCACTGCTGGGGATTTACCCCAGAGACAGATGCAGTGAAATGCCAGAACACCTGCACCCCGATGTTTCTAGCAGCAATGTCCACAATAGCCAAACTGTGGAAGGAGCCTCGGTGTCCATCGATAGATGAATGGATAAAGAAGATGTGGTTTATGTATACAATGGAATATTCCTCAGCCATTAGAAATGACAAATACCCACCATTTGCTTCAACTTGGATGGAACTGGAGGGTATTATGCTGAGTGAAGTAAGTCAATCGGAGAAGGACAAACATTATATGGTCTCATTCATTCGGGGAATATAAAAAATAGTGAAAGGGAATAAAGGGGAAAGGAGAAAAAGTGGGAAATATCGGAAAGAGAGAAATATCATGAGAGATTCCTGACTCTGCGAAACGAACTAGGGGTGGTAGAAGGGGAGGTGGGCGGGGGATGGGGTGACTGAGTGATGGGCACTGAGTGGGGCACTTGATGGGATAAGCACTGGATGTTATTCTATATGTTGACAAATTGAACACCAATAAAAAATAAATTTATAGGGATCCCTGGGTGGCACAGCAGTTTGGCACCTGCCTTTGGCCCAGGGCGCGATCCTGGAGACACGGGATCAAATCCGACATCAGGCTCCCGATGCATGGAGCCTGCTTCTCCCTCTGCCTGTGTCTCTGCCTCTCTCTCTCTCTGTGACTATCATAAATAAATAAAAAAAATTAAAAAATATATAAATAAATAAATTTATATAAAAAATTTTTAAAAAGGGTGACTATTTGAGCAAACATAGCCAAATGATATTTAGTATTATTATAACTAAAATTATAAAATATATAAGCATATATGAGTCTCCACTGATATAACTAAATACTGAATAAATAAATGAGAAATAATAGACAATTTTTAAAAAATATATATGTATTTGTACCACCTCATGAATGACATTCTAATGTGGATGTGGATGATAATTTCCAACATCTTAAGTGTGGTATGATTCCATTCACAGAATACTGTAGGGAATGGGGTGGGGTTAAGTTTACAGTAGAGAAATCTGGCAAACATTATCTTAGCCACGTAATTAAAGTTAATAATATTAGTGGTACTATGTGTATAGCATAATATAGTGTGATGAGAATGCCATTTTACCTCTGTGGTCTTCCATTCAAAAACTCTTAACTCTAGTATAACAAGGAGAAAAATATTAGATGAACCCTAATTGAGAGAAATTATACAAAATATCTCATCAGTACTTCTCAAAATTGTCAAAGTCATGTGAAACAAGTAAGTATGAGAGATTGCCACTACTGAGAAATGGCTGAGAAACATGATGACTAAATACAATATGGTAACCTAGAGGGGATCCTGGGCTGAAAGAAGACATTCCATAAAAACTCAGGAAGCCCAAGTGAGACATAGACTTTAGCTAATAACAATGTATCACTATGGGTTCATTTGTTATAATGAATATATCAAAGCAATATAACACATTAACAATAGGGGGCACAAGTTTGGGATATGTAAGAACTGCCTTTAACCATCTTTACAACTGTTCTATATATATAAATCTGTTCTAAAATAAAAATTAATTAAAGTAAATCAATTAGCCTGGAAAGCTTTTTGGACCTCTAGCCAATCAATTTTCACTGACTGAATATCTTGTGTAGGAAATGTGAATTATTTATTGATAAATTATTCTTTTCATTGTGGTTAAATGTATAGAATAGTAATTTATCATTTTAACAATTTTAAGTGAATTGTTCTGTGGCATTAAATACATTTGCACTGTTGTGCAACCATTATCACCATTCATCTCCAGAACTTATCTTCCCAAACTAAAATTCTGTTCCCATTAAATAATAATGTCAAATTCTCCTATCCTCCAGACAGCTACCAGTATAGTTTCTGTGATATGGATGTGACTATTCTAGGTTCCTCATATAAGTGAAATCATATAATATCTCTGGTCGATTTCACTTGGCATGATGTCTTCAAGTCTCAGCCATGTTGTAGCATGTGTCAGACTTGCTCCTTTGAAAGGTGAAATAATATTCCTTTGTATGCATATACCACATTTACTTATCCGTTCATCCTCTGAAGAGCGTTTGGATTCTTTCTTCCTGTTATTGTGAATACATCGATTCAGAAATCCCTCTTGAGTCCTTGTTTTCAATTCTTTGGGGTATATATCCATAAGTGGAAATGCTGAATTATATTGTGATTATATTTATAGCTAACTTTTCAAGGAAACACTACTGAATGATAAATTATTTTCAAAGAGTTAATTCATTTGAAAAACATAAACACCACAGCAAGAGGCTGAATGAGAGAGCACTTATTAATGGAGAAAAAATACTCCAGGAAAATATTATCCTAGAGCAAAGGAAAATTGTAACTAAATGTTAAAGCAAGAGTTTCTGAAGATGAAAAAAAAATGTTTTAATGAAGGAAGGAAGACCTTAAAGTCAATGTGAAAGAATCAGAGAAAGCATAACAAAAGTAGAAATAAAATATGAATCTGCATGCTTGACTTCATAACTTGAAAGGAAACATCTGATATCAATTGTTACCCTTAATTGTAAAAATAGAAATAAGTTATATTATTTTTTAATGGGGAACTGAAGAAAGAAAAATTATTTGAACCACTTTATGTGTAAAAAAAATCTAAGTAACTTATGAGTACAGTCTTCACATATCAAAATGGCATAGGACAACTCTAGTTCACAAATGTTGTCCAAAAAATAAATAAATAAAAAAATAAAAAAATAAAAAATTAAGAAAATAAAAAAATAATTAAAAAAAACAAATGTTGTCCAAAATAAATACATAAATAATATCTCTTTAACTCTCCTGAAGTGTCGCAATTTGGTTAATAAATCAAGTGTTCACGCAAGTCATAAAGAAAATATCAGGTTGGCCTTACATTTCTCCAAAGCCATTTTCAGAGCAGCAGACTGCAAAGCTCTTAAAAGGTTTCAAAAGAACTCTTTCAAACTACTGATTGAAGTTAACATTTTCAACTCTGGTGCTCTGATGAATAAGTAGCCAAAATAAAGTCTCAAGAGGGCACGTGGGTTAACATAGCTTCCTCCTGAATGAATGTATAGCCTCCTGTAAATTCCCTCAAATAGAAAGAATACTAGTCTAATCCATAGCTCTCTATATTAAATTTTAATGGCAATAAAACATCCACAAGACTACTGAAAATTATGAATGTGAATATGTGAATGTATGTATTCAGTTCAATATATGTATTCAATTTTCCTAGTTCTTATAACACACTTTCTTCTTTCAGTTTTACTCTGTATGATATTCGGTCTTTCCTGTTTATATATTGCATAAAATACTGCTAAGAAAGAGAAAAATTGCCTCATTCCTCTTACTCCCTATCAGTACTCTGCATAAATAGTTGACATGAATTAATAGCGATCACGCTACCTCCAGCCAAAATAAGATGAAAAAGAAAACAATGTATATTCTTCATCCACCTATCACACTTGATATTTGAAAGTAAGTTCACAGAGTATATCAAGTGTATTAATGCCTGAGTATCTTATGTCGCCTAGATAATGCAATTAGATTTTGCAGTATTTTGCACCAAATTTGAAAAAGCAAATATGATGGGTATTTTAATCAGAGATAAGAAATTCAGTTGACTTTGATCCCAGACACACAAATAACTATGAAGATATTGTTAGTACTGATTTCATAAGGTTTTGACTCTTTGGGTGTGTATCAACACACATAATACTATTGAATTATGTATGTAAAATAATGAACCCCACAGCAATTTTAGCTATTATTATTATATTAGCTAAATTCAATTCACTTTCTTCTGTGGCTTGAAGTTTTCAGTACTGTATACCAGTGAACAAAATAAAGATTCTTCTCATTGTGGAGCATTCCAGTGGATGTGTTAGGGAAAGAGAATACAGACAATAAAATCTTAAATAACTACTTAATTATTGCTTATTATGTGATAAATGCTAAGGAAAACTAAATTAAGATTGAGCAAGATATTCCTGGATCTCTATATACTATTTTTAATGGTTTTTCTGAGTCAATGGTCATTTAGAAACAAAATGTAAAAAACAAAAAACTACAATAATTCAAAATGTATGGCAATGTCTGTAAGGTCAGGAGGACAGAGCAGATGATGATTGCACTTTTAATTAGTCAGAATAACACTCACTGAGTAAATATGATGTTAGCCAGAAATAGAGCAATGGAAAGTTAATGAACTAGAAAGACCATTTTTTTATCTAAAAATATGTAAATTTATTTATTTTGGTAGTATGCAAGCCAAACAAAACATCTGCAGGCTGTGTTCTGTTTATGTGCCATTGCATTTGACCTCTACTTTAAAATAGGAGATACCTCACAGCAACTGCATTCTAAATTTAGTCTACTAGCTTTGGAAACATTTGTTTTGTCAGTGAATAAACCGCTACATGTAAAAAGAACACTTGAGGCTAATTTTTACCGTCAAGTCAACCCCTCATTCAATCTAATCATCTACATGCAAGATTTTTCAAATTAGTATAAATGTGGTTGGAATACATGTTAGTTCATTCCTGAGCTATTGGATAAATCTCTTAATTAATCTCTTTGCCTCCAGGCTCTCTCTTTCTTTCCATCTCTCTACCAGATAAAGCTTCTTAGAATAAATATATGATTGTTTTACTAACTTGATAAGGAACCTACAGTAGTGTCTCTGTGCCTACTGAATCAAATACAAATGCTTTTCTCTCTCCTATCTGGTCTCTTTTTGTATATTACATTTTGCCTCAGCTACACTTTTAAATGACCTATCATTTCTTGTATATCACATATAATGTTGACAGTATATTCACCCATTTATCCCTTTCTTTATATTTCCTGAAAGATTAATCAACTCCATATCTTTCTCTGTTGATATAATATCCTATCTTTCAGTATTGAACATTCAATCTTGCATGATTTCCTCACACCAAAACAATCAACTCTTCTGAAGTCTTTTTTTTCCTTGTCAGTACTCTTATTGCAATATACTTTGTCTTGTAACTCCTCTGATTGGTTTTATATTCGTTGAGTGTTTGAAAAAAAACTTGGAACTAGAGAATACATATTTTTATTTGTTTACTATTCAGAACCAATTTCAAATACAAAAGGTGCTAAAGAAGAAAGTTGTAACAATATAAATGAATGAGAGTCCCTATTTTTCAGGTCATCATCTCATGATTTGAATTAAACTTGACAAAATCAATTCTTTATGTAGATACTTTATCTTGACATTGACAAATTTTCATGATGAAAGTAGCTCTGATTTATGTTGTTGGTAAAGAGAGAAAAAAGCAAATTAGGATACATACTACTGCGGAAGAGATTTCTGTCAGTTATGGCTGGAGGATTTCTGCAACACAATATGATAAGTAGTTGAGAGAGAGAGAACGGTGAGAGGGGACAGGGGATAGAGAGGAAAGAGAAGAACTAAGATATGGGTTGCCCAGTATCACACTGCAAGAAAGTGAGAGAACCACAACTTCTGGTCCCAAGGAAATATTTTTTCACAAGGATTTTGTCTTTAGGAGATAAATTAATTAGTTGATTAATTAATTAATTTTGTATTTCATATCCAATATCCAATTTTACATAAATAAAACTAAAGCACTCATATTTATAAATAATTTACAATATACATACCAACACTAAATTACATAAATTTAAAAATAGATCTTATATTTCAAGTTCTTAATTATCATTAACTTAAATGTCATTAAATTTTGAAATTATATCTAGAGGATAATTGATATTAGACATTTAAAAATAAGATATAGCATTCTCCATTTCTAGAAATCTTCATCCATTTTTTACCTCTACATTTGTTTTAGAGAGGATTTTATTTTCTCCAACTGAGCACTAGTGTAATCAACCAATTTAAGAAGCACATGAAGGCTCAAATTGTATTAATAAAAATAAATGACACCTAGACATTTAATAATGAAACTGAAGAGAATCAAAGATGGAGAGACTACCCTTAAAAAAACCAGAGGTGGGGTAGAGGGAAATTCAGATTAGCTTCAAAGAGGGATAATTACTCCAATGGCTAAACTCCACAGAATCAGTGAAAGAAGTCAATGGATCTCAGTTCTGTATAGTGAAAAGAAAATAACCCTTCATTCAGCAGTAAAACATATCTTTCAAGAAGGAGGGCAAATAAAAATGTTTTTGTATGAGAAAACCAAATTAGAGTCACCACTAAAAAGATGCATAGCATAAGAGATTTCAAGACTGCTACAGAGATAGAAGGAAATCAATACTGGAGAGAAGCTTGAGGTGGAACATATTAGGAAGATTAAATAAGTAAGTGAGCAGGTTTGAAAATCCATTAAATATGCAGATAAATCTAAGTGAATGCTCCCTCCATAAAACAAAAATATTTTATAAGATTTAAAATACACATTTACAGAATTAAAGTACCTGACAGAGTTGGCATATAAATTGGAAGGATATACATAGAGTCTAAGTCTTGTAAACTACTTAGAGTTTTGAGAAGCAAAATCAAAGTCAGATAACAAAGTTAGTTAAGTCAATGGTTCATCGTTTAACTCTTTTTAAATGTTTTATGATTTTTATTTGTTCATGAGAGATAGAGAGAGAGAGAGAGAGAGAGAGAGAGAGAGAGAGAGGCAGAGACATAGAGAGAGGGAGAAGCCAGTTCCCTGCAGGCGCACAATGCTGGACTTGAATCGGCACCTGGGATCATGCCCCAAGCCAAAGGCAGACTCTCAACTGCTGAGCCACCCAGGCATCCCAAATTTTTTGAATAAAGGTCTACAAAATAATCTATAGAAAGTAACTTAATGATTAAAAATGGAAAGTTTTTTAAATTTTATTTATTTATTTATTCATGAGAGACACAGAGACACCTGGCAAGCTTTCACTTGAGAGTTAGGAAAAAAAAAGAAATGAATACCTTTCTCTCTGCCACTATTCAACATGAGCCCACTTAACCTCATCAGAGCAGAACAATGAGAATATGAAAGAAGTTACAATAATGGAACAGGAAAACAAAAAGGAGAAAAATAAAGCACTATTAATATCACTAGCACTGACTTTGTATAATAGAGTTAATTTTCCAACTTTAGTGATCAGATTGTGTCAAATAGTTTCCATGGTTCTGCCAGGTTCCTTTTTAAAATAATTATGCATTATCTCCGACTAGTAAACATGGAAATGAAGGTTGATATCTGTGATCTTTGAGGGGTTAAAAATCAAGAATTTGGCCCACTTTCATTGATCTCTGTCCAAAATAGGATAGCCGTTCTTGTTGTTGTTGTTTTTTTCTGAAGATTTTATTTATTTATGAGAGAAAGAGAGAGAACAGGAACACAAGTGAGGGGAGGAGAGGTAGGAGACTCCTCACTGAGCAGGGAGCCTAACACAGGGCTCAATTCCAGGACCCTGGGATCATGACCTGAGCCGAAGGCAGAGGTTCAACCCACTGAGTCACCCAGGCACCCTGATAACTATTCTTTTTGTAAAGTTTTCTTTTAGCAAATTTTGTTGCCATGTCACTCACTGTCTGAGGTGGTTTTACTGTGACCAATGCCTGCCATTTCTTTATAGAAGATGGGTGGGAGAGTGGCGGAAGCATGAAATAAAGAAAACAGAAGCCAAATTTCCAAAAAGTCTCTTATACTTTGTTATGGAAACACCTGACATATTTAAAGAGGACAAAAGAAATATCAAGCATTCAGAAATCTTATTTATGTTGCAAATAATTTATTTTTATAAGAACTATATGTCAATAGAACACATAGACTGCAGCGAAAACCTCCACAAAGAAAGCACACTGAAATAGAGAGGATTATTATTTTGATGAAATATTCCCTATAAGGAAAGTCACAGTTCTGTGCAGAAGGTTATACTGTTAAAGATAAAGGAGGTGCTGTCTACTCAGATTGCCGACACTGCCTGGACTAAGGGTTATTTGGCTATAATATGTAATGCAAAAACATTAGTTAGGCTCTTTTAAAAATAGGACCCTTTATGTATACTTCAGTTTCATTAAAAATAAATACTAGGACTGAAATAATATTGGAATGGTGTAAGAAGACCTAGATTGTAGTTTTAATTACCCTGCTTACTGAGCACTACTCACAAATTTCTGAGGTTCAGTTCTTCCTCTAAATTTGGGAATAACAGTTGTTCAACTGCCTACCTCTGCAATGATTATCACAAGGAGAAAAAAACAAAAGAGACAGCATTTCACAAACTAATACGGGAGAATCACTAAAATTCTATTAAATAATGAAACTTTTGAACGGGAAAAAATAAATATAGCATTAATATGTATAAAATGTTATATCATTATTTGTAAAGTTCATTGATTCCCTGTACAAAAATATATTAAAATTGTGAGCTGTTATTACCATCTGTAATGATAGGTTCTATAAAAAAAATCTAAATGATACAATAGGGTCAAATCAAAAATTTATTACAAATTCATTTTCTCTCTTATAATGATATAGCACTAGTCTTAACAAGATTGCAACAATAAATTAATACGCTTCAGTATTCTTATGAAGCATTACTAGGGGGACCAAGAATTTGATTATCAGTGGATCACTCTAATGTCTGAGGCTTTAATATAAACATACTGCCACCCCACATGTATAAGTATATATTACATTATATAAAATATAACATAGCCTATATATAATATATTATATAATATTTATAATATATATTTATAGTTATATATAACTTTATTATATTCATAATATAATTGATATTATGAGTAACTAATATATAATAATATACAATTAATATGTATATACAAATAAATTATTTTAATTAGAGAAATGTATTCAATCAGATCGAAAATACTCAAATCCAATCGAAAATACTCCAATCGAATCGAAAAAACTTGATTCGAATCGAAAATACTCAAATCCAATGAAAATACTCGAATCGAATCGAAAATGCTCGAATGGAATCGAAAATCCTGAAATCGAATCGAAAATACTCGAATCCATTCCAAAATACACGAATGGAATCGAAAATACTTGAAGCGAAATGAAAATACTCGAATCGAATCGAATTGAATTGAAAATACTCGAATCGAATCGAAAATAATCGAATCGAATCGAAAATACTCGAATCAAATCGAATTGAAATGAAAATACTCGAATTGAATTGAAAATACTCGAATGGAATCGAAAATCATCAAATGGAATCGAAAATACTCGAATATATTCCAAAATATTCGAATCGAATCGAATTGAATTGAAAATACTCGAAACGAATCGAAAATACTCAAATCAATAGAAAATACTCGAACTGAATTGAATTGAGAACACTCGAATTGAATCAAAAATACACGAATCGAATCGAAAAAACTCGAATCGAATCGAATTGAATCGAACTGAAAACACTCGAATCGAATTGAAAATACACGAATGAATAGAAAATACTTGAATCGAATTGAATCGAATTGAAAATACTTGAATCGAATTGAATATCCTCGAATTGAATCCAAAATACTCGAATCGAATCCAAAATACTCGAATTGAATCGAAAAAACTCAATTCGAATAGAAAATACTCGAATCGAATTGAATTGAAACAACTCGAATCGAATTAACAATACTCGAATTAAATCGAGAATAATTGAATCAAATCGACAATACTCGAATCGAATCAAAAATACATGAATCGAATCGAAAATACTCAAATCCAATCGAAAATACCCGAATCGAATTGAAAATACTCGAATCAAATCGAATTGAATTGAAAATACTCGAATTGAGTCGAAAATACTCAAATGGAATAGAAAATCCTCAAATCGAATAAAAAATATTTGAATATATTCCAAAATATTCGAATTGAATCGAATTGGATTGAAAATACTCGAATCAAATAGAAAATACTCGAACCGAATTGATTTGAATTGAGAACACTCAAATTGAATTGAAAATACATGAATCGAATCGAAAAAACTCGAATCAAATCGAATTGAATCGAATTGAAAACATTCGAATCGAATCAAAAATACAGGAATCGAATAGAAAATACTCGAATCGAATCGAATCGAATCGAAAATACTTGAATCGAATTGAAAATCCTCGAATTGAATCCAAAATACAGAATCGAATCCAAAATACTCGAATCGAATCGAATACTCGATTCGAATAGAAAATACTCAATTGAATTGAATTGAAACAACTCGAATCGAATTAACAATACTCGAATTAAATCGAGAATAATTGAATCGACAATACTCGAATCGAATCAAAAATACACGAATCGAATCGAAAATTCTCGAATCCATTCCAAAATACTTGAATCGAATCGAAAATACTCGAATCGAATCGAAAATACGCGAATTCAATAGAATCGAGTTGAAAATAATTGAATCGAATCGAAAATACTAGAAACGAATCGAAAATACTCGAATCGAATAAAAAAAATTGATTCGAATTGAAAATACTCAAATCCAAACGAAAATACTTGAATCGACTCGAAATAATCGAATTGAACCAAAAATACTCGAATTGAATCGAACATACTCGAATGGAATCGAATATAATTGAATCGATTCAAATCAAATTCAAAATACTCGAATTGAATCGAAAATACTCGAATCGAATCGAAAATACTCAAATCGAATTGAAAATCCTCAAATCGAATCAAAAATACTCGAATCCATTCCAAAATACTCGAATTGAATTGAAAATATTCGAATCGAATCAAAAATACTCGAATCAAATTGAATTGAAAATTCTCGAATCCAATCAACAATACTTGAATCGATTCGAAAATACTCTAATCAAATCGAAATACTCGAATTGAATTGAAAATACTCGAATCATGGGATCCCTGGGTGGCGCAGCGGTTTGGTGCCTGCCTTTACCCAGGGCGCGATCCTGGAGACCAGGGATCGAATCCCACGTTGGGCTCCTGGTGCATGGAGCCTGCTTCTCCCTCTCCCTGTGTCTCTGCCTCTCTCTCTCTCTGTGACTATCATTAAAAATATAAAAATAAAAATATTTAAAAAAGGAAAAAAGAAAATACTCGAATCGAATCCAAAATAATCTAATCGAATCGAAAATAATTGAATAAAATAAAATCAAATTGAAAATAGTCAAATCAAATCGAATTGAAAATACTAGAATCGAATGGAATCGAAAATACTACTCGAATCGAATCAAAAATACTCTAATCGAATCGAAAATACTCGAATCGAATCGAATTGAATTGAAAATACTCGAATCGAATAGAAAATACAGGAATCGAATAGAAAAAAATTGATTCGAATCAAAAATTCTCAAATCCAATTGAAAATACTCGAATCGAATAGAAAAAACTTGATTTGAATTGAAAATACTCAAATCCAATGGAAAATACTCGAATCGAATCGAAAATACTAGAATGGAATTGAGAATCCTGAAATCGAATCGAAAATACTCGAATCCATTCCAAAATACTCGTATTGAATCGAAAATACTCGAAACAAATCGAAAATACTCGAATCAAATAAAAAAAACTTGATTCCAATCGAAAATACTCGAATGGTATAGAAAATCCTCAAATTGAATCGAAAATACTCGAATCAATTCCAAAATACTCGAATCGAAAATACTTGAATCGAATCGATAATACTCAAATCAAATCGAAAATACTCAAATGGAATCGAAAATCCTCAAATCAAATCGAAAATACTCGAATCCATTCCAAAATAATCGAATCGAATCGAAAATACTTGAATGGAATCGAAAATACTCGAATAGAATAAAAAATCCTCAAATCGTATCGAAAATATTCGAATATATTTATTTTCGATTTGATTCGCTTATTTTCGATTAGATTTGATTATTTTCGATTCGATTTGAGTATTTTCGATTCAATTCGATTGGATCGGTTTGAGTATTTTCGATTCGATTTGATTATTTTCGAATCGATTCAAGAGGTTTCGATTCAATTAGAATTTTTTTGGTTCCATTGGATTACATTTGAATTTTTTCGATTCGGTTCAAATATTTTCATTTTAATTAGAGTATTTTGGATTTGATTTTTATATTTTCGAGTCGATTCAAGTATTTTTGAGTCGATGTGAGTATTTTCGAATAGATTCGAATATTTTTGATTCAATTCGACTATTTAGGTTTCGATTCGAATATTTTCGATTAGATTCCATTCGATTAGAATATTTTCGATTCGATTCGAGTATTTTCGATTCGTTTCAAGTATTTCGATTCTACTCCATTCGATTCGATTATTTTTTATTCAATTGGAGTATTTTTGATTCGATTTGATTATTTTCGATTTGATTCGAGTATTTTTGAGTATTCAATCATTTTTTATTCCATGCCATTCGATTCCATTATTTTCGATTCGATTCTAATATTTTTGATATGATTCGAGTATTTTCGATTCAATTTGAGAATTTTCGAGTCGATTGGAGTATTTTCAATTCGATTCGAGTATTTTCTAATCGATTTGAGTATTTTCAATTCTATCGACTATTTTCTTTTCGATTTGAGCATTTTCGAATGGAATCAATTATTTTCCATTTGATTTGAGGGTTTTCGATTCGATTAGATGTTTTTCGATTCGATTCCATTCGATTCGATTATTTTCAATTTGATTCGAATATTTTCGAGTCTAGTCGAGTGTTTTTTATTAGATTCGATTTTTTACATTCGGTTTGAGTATTTTCGAATCGATTCGATCATTTTTGATTAGATTCGTTTATTTTCGGTTCGATTCGAGTATTATCCATTCGATTCGTTTATTTTCGACTCGATTCGATTATTTTCGATTTGATTCCATTTAATTCAATTATTTTCAATTTGATTCTAATATTTTCGTGTCGATTCAGGTGTTTTCAATTAGATTCGATTATTTAATATTCGATTTGAGTATTTTCGAGTCGATTTGATCATTTTCGATTAGATTCGTGTATTTTCGATTTGATTCGAGTTTTTTCGATTCGATTTGAGTATTGTCGAGTCGATTCTATTATTTTCGATTCAATTCGACTATTTTCTATTCGATTTGAGCATTTTCGAATGGAATCAATTATTTTCCATTTGATTTGGGTGTTTTCGATTCGATTAGATGTTTTTCGATTCGATTCCATTTTATTTGATTATATTCGATTTGATTCGAATATTTTTGAGTCTATTCGACTATTTTCAATTCGATACAATTATTTTATATTTTATTTTAGTATTTTCGATTCAATACGATTATTTTCGATTTGATTCGAGTATTTTTTATTCTTTCTATTATTTTCGATTTGATTTGACAATTTTTGATTCGATGCCATTCGATTAGAATATTTTCGATTTCATTAGAGTATTTTAGAGTCGATTCAAGGATTTTCTATTCGATTTGAGTATTCTCGATTCGATTAAAGTATTTTCGATTCGTTTCAATTTTTTTTATTCAATTCCATTCGATTCAATTGTTTTCGATTCGAATCATATATTTTCAATTCCATTCGATCATTTTCGATTAGATTCGAGTATTTCCGAGTCGATTTGAGTATTTTTGATTCGATTCGATTATTTTTGAGTCGATTCAATTATTTTCTATTCGAATCGATCATTTTCGATTAGATTAGAGTATTTTCGATTCCATTCGGCTATTTTCTATTTGATTCGAGCTTTTTGATTCAATTCGATCATTTTCCATTCGATTCGATTATTTTTTAATTCGGTTAGACTATTTTCAACTCGATTCCATTTGATTCAGTCATTTTCGATGTGACTTGATTATTTTCGAATTGTGACTTGATTATTTTCGAATTGATTTGAATATTTTCGATTCAATTCGATTATTTTTGGTTCGATTCGAGTATTTTCGATTCATTCGAGTAGTTTCGATTTGATTCGAGTAGTTTCGATTCGATTTGAATATTTTCTACTCGATTCGAGTATATTTGATTCGATTTGAGTATTTTCGATTCGATTCGATTATTTTCGAATTGGTTTGAGTATTTTCAATTCGATTTGTGTATTTTCGAGTAGATTCGACTATTTTCTATTCGATTCGACTATTTTCATTTCTATTCGAATATTTTCAATTAGATTCCATTCAATTAGAATATTTTCGATTCGATTCGAGTATTTTCGATTCGTTTCAAGTATTTTGATTCTACTACATACGATTCGATTATTTTTTATTTGATTCGACTATTTTCGATTCGATTCGATTATTTTCGATTCAATTCGATTATTTTTGAATCAATTCGAGTATTTTCATTTGAATTCGATTATTTTCGATTCATTTCTAGTATTTTGGATTTGATTCGAATATTTTCAATTTGATTACATTATTTTTGAGTCGATTTGTGTATTGTCAGTTTGATTCGATTATTTTCGATTCGATTCGAGTATTTTCGATTTGATTCGATTATTTTCGATTCGATTCGATTATTTTCGATTCAATTTGAGTATTTCAATTCGATTCGATTATTTTTGATTCGGTTTGAGTATTTTTGATTCGATTTGATTATTTTCGAATCGATTCGAAAGGTTTCGATTCAATTAGATTTTTTTGGTTCGATTCGATTAGATTTGATTATTTTCTATTCGACTCGAATATTTTCGTTTTAATTCGAGTATTTTCGATTTGATTTGAGTATTTTCGAGTCGATTCGAGTATTTTCTATTCCATTTGAGCACTTTTGAATGGAATCAATTGTTTTCCATTCGATCTAGTATTTTCAATTCCATTACATTTTTTGATTCGATTCCATTCGATTCGATTATTTTCAATTTGATTCGAATATTTTCGAGTCTATTCATGTATTTCGATTAGGTTCGATTATTTTCTATTCGGTTTGAGTATTTTCGAGTCGATTCGATCATTTTCGAGTAGATTCGTGTATTTTCGATTCGATTCAAGTATTTTCAATTCGATTCAATTATTTTCGATTTGATTTGATTATTTTCCATTCGATTCGATTATTTTTTATTCGGTTTGAGTATTTTCGATTCGATTTGATTATTTTCGAATCGATTCGAAAGGTTTCGATTCAATTAGATTTTTTTTGGTTCGATTCGATTAGATTTGATTATTTTCTATTCGACTCGAATATTTTCGTTTTAATTCGAGTATTTTCGATTTGATTTGAGTATTTTCGAGTCGATTCGAGTATTTTCGAGTCGATTTGTGTATTTTAGATTCGATTCGAGTATTTTCTATTCCATTTGAGCACTTTTGAATGGAATCAATTGTTTTCCATTCGATCTAGTATTTTCAATTCCATTACATTTTTTTATTCGATTCCATTCGATTCGATTATTTTCAATTTGATTCGAATATTTTCGAGTCTATTCATGTATTTCGATTAGGTTCGATTATTTTCTATTTGGTTTGATTATTTTCGAGTCGATTCGATCATTTTCGAGTAGATTCGTGTATTTTCGATTTGATTCAAAGTATTTTCGATTCGATTCAATTATTTTCGATTCGATTTGATTATTTTCCATTCGATTCGAGTATTTTTGAGTCGATTTGAGGATTTTCATTTCGATTCGACTATTTTCTATTCCATTTGAGCACTTTTGAATGGAATCAATTGCTTTCCATTCGATTCGTGTATTTTCAATTCCATTAGATTTTTTTCAAATCGATTCCATTCGATTCAATTATTTTCAATTTGATTCGAATATTTTCGTGTCTATTCGAGTGTTTTGGATTAGATTCGATTATTTTCTATTCCGGTTTGAATATTTTCGAGTCGATTCGATCATTTTCGTTTAGATTCATGTATTTTCGATTCGATTCAAGTATTTTCGATTCGATTCAATTATTTTTGATTCGATTCGATTATTTTCCATTCGACTCGAGTCTTTTCGATTCGATTCGATTATTTTCAAATCGATTTGTGTATTTTCAATTCGATTTGAGAATTGTCAATTCGATTTGAGTATTTTCGATTCGATTCGAGTATTTTCGAATTGATTCGAATATTTTTGATTCGATTGGATCATTTTCGATTCCATGCCATTCGATTCGATGATTTTGGATTTGATTCGATATTTTCGCGTATTCGATCATTTTCGATTCCATGCCATTCGGTTCAATTATTTTCGATTCAATTCGAATATTTTCGATACGATTCCAGTATTTTCGATTCGATTTGAGTATTTTCGAGTCAATTTGAGTATTTTCGAGTTGATTCGAGAGGTTTCGATTCGATCCGAATTTTTTTGGTTTGATTCGATTTGATTTGATTTTTTCGATTCGATTCGAATATTTTCATTGTAATTTGAGTATTTTCCCTTTGATTTGATTATTTTCGAGTCGATTCGAGTATTTTCGAATCAAAATGTGTATTTTCGAGTTGATTTGAGTATTTTCGATTCTATTCGACTATTTTCTATTCCATTTCAGCACTTTTGCATGGAATCAATTGTTTTCAACTCAATTCGAGTATTTTCAATTCCATTAGATTTTTTCGATTCGATTCAATTCGATTTGATTATTTTCAAATTGATTTGAATATTTTCGATTCTATTCGAGTGTTTTCGATTAGATTCAATTATTTTCTGTTCGGTTTGAGCATTTTCGAGTTGATTCGATCATTTTCGATTAGATTCGTGTATTTTCGATTCGATTCGAGTATTTTCGATTCGATTCGATTATTTTCGATTTGATTTGAGTATTTTCTATTTGATTTGAGTATTTTCGAGTCGATTCGAGTATTTTCTATTCGAATCGATCATTTTCAATTAGATTCGAGTATTTCGATTCTATTCAACTATTTTTTAATTGATTGAGCATTTTCGATTTGATTCGATCATTTTTCATTCGATTCGATTATTTTTAATTTGGTTCGATTATTTTCAACTCGATTCGATTTGATTCGGTCATTTTCGATTTAATTCGATTATTTTCTAATCGATTTGAATATTTTTGATTCGATTAGATTATTTTCGGTTCGATTCGAGTATTTTCGACTCGATTTGAATGTTTTCGAGTTGATTCGAGTATTTTCGATTCGATTTGAAATTCTCGAGTAGATTCGTGTATTTTCAGTTCGAGTATTTTCGACTCAATTTGAGTATTTTCCAGTAGATTCGAGTATTTTTTATTCGATTTACTATTTTCGTTTCGATTCGAGTATTTTCGATTCGATTCCATTCAATTAGTATATTTTCGTTTCGAATCGAGTATTTCCGATTCATTTCAAGTATTTCGATTCTACTCCATACGATTCGATAATTTTTTATTTGATTTGAGTATTTTCAATTCGATTTGATTATTTTCTATTCTATTCAATTGTTTTTGAATCGATTTGAGTATTGTAAATTTGATTTGATTCGTTTATCTTCGATTCGATTCGAGTATTGTCAATTCGTTTCGATTTTTTCAATTCCATTCGAGGATTTTTTATTCTATTTCATTCAATTCGATTATTTTTCATTTGATTCGAGCATTTTCCATTCTATTTGAGTATTTTCGAGTCGATTTGAGATTTCTCGATTCGATTAGACTATTTTCTATTCCATTTGAGCATTTTTGAATGGAATCAATTGTTTTCAATTCGATTTTAGTATTTTTGACTCGATTCAATTATTTTTGATTTGAATCGATCATTTTTTATTCGATTCGAGTATTTTTTATTCGATTCGAGTATTTTAGAATGGATTTGAGTATTTTCGATTCGATTTGAGGATTTTCTATTCCATTCGAGTATTTTCGATTCGAGTCAAGTTTTTTGATTTGATTCGAGTTTTTTCGATTCGTTTCGAGTAATTTCGATTTGATTCAAGTATTTCCAATTCGATTCTATTAAATTCGGGTACTTTCTATTCAATTCGATTCGTGTATTTTCAATTCAATTCATTTCGATTCAAGTATTTTCGATTCTATTCGAGTATTGTCGATTGGATTTGAGTATTTTTTATTAGATTCGTGTATTTTTGATTCGATTCGATTATTGTCGATTTGATTCGATTATTCTCGATTCAATTCGCGTATTGTTCATTCGATTCCAGTATTTTCAATTCAATTCGATTCAAGTATTTTCTACGAATCGAGTTTTTTCGATTCAATTTGAGTATTTTGGATTCGAATCGAGTATTTTGGATTCTATTCGAGTATATTCAATTCGATTCGAGTATTTTCAATTCGTTTCGATTCGATTCAATTCGAGTATTTTCTATTCGATTCGAGTATCTTTGATTCAATTCAAGTGTTTTCAATTCGATTCAATTAGATTCGTTTCGAGTTTCTTCAATTCGATTCGTGTATTTTCGATTCAATTCGAGTGTTCTCAATTCGATTCAATTCCATTCAAGTATTTTCGATTTGATTCAAGTATTTTCGAATCGATTCAAGGATTTTCTATTCGATTCGAGTACTTTGGAATGGATTCGAGTAATTTCGATTCGATTTGAGTATTTTTTATTCCATTCGAATATTTTCGATTCAATTCGATTTTTTCGATTGGATTTGAGTATTTTCGATTCGAATTAAGTTTTTTCGATTCGATTTGAGTATTTTCGATTGATATGGCTATTTTCGATTCGAATCAATTTTTTACGATTCGATTGAGTATTTTCGAATCGATATGAGTATTTTCGATTCAATTAGAGTATTTTCAATTCGATTCGATTTAGTCGAGAATTTTCGATTCGATTCGAGTTTTTTCGATTTGATTCGAGTATTTTCAAAGAATTCTATTCGATTCGAGTGTTTTCGATTCAATTCGTGTATTTTTTATTCGATTCGAGTATTTTCTATTGGATTACAGTATTTTCATTTCGATTTGAGTGTTTTGGAATGGATTCGAATATTTTCGATTTGATGTGAGGATTTTCGATTCCATTCGAATATTTTCGATTCGATTCGAGTATTTTCTATTGGATTTGAGTATTTTCGATTCGAATCGATTTTTTCAATTGATTTGATTATTTTCGATTAGTTTTGAGTATTTTTGATTCTATTCCTTTCGAGTATTTTCTATTCGAATCGAGTTTTTTCTATTCGTTTCGAGTGTTTTGAAATATATTCGAGTATTTTTTATTTGACTTGAGTATTTTCCATTCCATTCGAGTATTTTTGATTCCATTCGAGTATTTTCAATTCGATTCGATTTGATTCGATTATTTTCATTTCAATTCGAGTATTTTCGATTCAATTCGATTATTTTGGAATTGATTCGAGTATTTTCAATTGGATTTGAGTATTTTCGATTCGATTCGAGTATATTTGATTCGATTCGAGTAGTGTCCATTCGATTCTATTATTCTGGATTCAATTCGCGTATTCAATCGACTCGAGTATTTTCAATTCAATTCGATTCGAGTATTGTCTATTCGAATCGAGTTCTTTCGATTCGATTCGAGTATTTTCCATTCGATTCGAGTATTTAGGATTCTATTCGAGTATTTTCAATTCGAGTCGAGTATTTTCAATTTTATTCGTTTCGATTCGTTTCAAGTATTTTCTATTCAATTTGAGTATTTTCTATTCGATTCGAGTATTTTCAATTCGATTCAAGTATTTTCAATTCAATTCGAGTATTTTCAAACAATTCGATTCGATTCGAGTATTTTCGATTCGATTCGAGTATTTTCAATTGATTCGTGTATTTTGGAATATATTCGAGTATTTTCGATTCGACTTGAGGATCTTCGATTCCTTTCGAGTATTTTCGATCTGATTCAAGTATTTTCGATTTGATTCGAGTATTTTGGAATGGATTCGAGTATTTTCGATTTGATTTGAGGATTTTCAATTCCATTTGAGAATTTTCAATTTGATTCGAGTATTTTGGATTGGATTTGAATATTTTCAATTCGAATCAAGTTTTTTCGATTCGATTCGAGTATTTTTGATTCGTTTCGAATATTTTCGATTCGATTCTATTGATTTCGGGTATTTTCTATTCGATTTGATTATTTTCAATTCAATTCGATTATTTTCAATTCTATTCGATTCTATGCAAGAATTTTTGATTCGATTCGAGTATATTTGATTCGATTCGTGTATTTTCGATTCAATTCCAAGGTTCTCAATTCGATTCAATACGATTCGAGTATTTTCGATTCGATTTGAGTATTTTCGATTCGATTCGAGTATTTTCAATTCAATTCGAGTGTTTTGGAATGGATTCCAATATTTTCGATTTGATTTGAGGATTTTCGATTCCATTCGAGTGTTTCGATTCGATTCCACTATTTTCTATTGGATTTGAGTATTTTCGATTCGAATGAAGTTTTTTCCATTCGATTCGAGTATTTTCGATTCGATTCTATTGAATTCGGGTATTTTATATTCGATTTGAGTATTTTCGATTCAATTAGAGTATTTTCGATTTGATTCAAGTATTTTGGAATATATTCGAGTATTTTCGATTCGATTTGAGGATTTTTTATTCCATTCGAGTATTTTCGATTCGATTAACTATTTTCGATTGGATTTCACTATTTTCGATTCGAATGAAGTTTTTTTCCATTCTATTCAAGTGTTTTCAGTTCGATTCTATGGAATTGGGGTATTTTCTATTCGATTCGTCTATTATCAATTCAATTCGAGTATTTTCAATTCCGTTCGACTCTATTTGAAAATTTTTTTATTCGATTCGACTATTTTCAATTGGATTCAAGTATTTTCGATTCTTTTCGAGTATTTTCAAACAATTCGATTCTATTCGATTCGAGTATTTCGATTCATTTCGAGTATTTTCGATTCGATTTGAGTATTTTCGATTCGATTCGAGTATTTTTGATTTGATCGAGTATTGTCGATTCGATTTGATTATTCTCGATTCAATTCACGTATTGTTCATTTGATTCGAGTGTTTTCAATTAAATTCGATTTGAGGATTTTCTATTCGAATCGTGTTTTTTCGATTCGATTCGAGTATTTTGCCTTCGATTCGAGTATTTTGGATTCTATTCGTGTATTTTCAATTCGATTTCAGTATTTTCAATTCGATTCGATTCGATTCGATTCGAGTATTTTCTATTCAATTCGAGTATTTTTGATTCGATTCGAATATTTCCAATTCAATTTGATTCAATTCGAGTATTTTCCATTCGATTCGAGTATTTTTTATTCTAATCGAGTATTTTCAAACAATTCGATTCGATTCGAGTATTTTCTATTCGATTCGCGTATTTTCGATTCGACTCGAGTGTTTTGGAATATATTCGAGTACCTTCGATTCGATATGAGGATTTTCGATTCCATTCGAGTATTTTCGATTGGTTTCGAGTATTTTCGATTGTATTTGAGTATTCTCTCTTAGATCAAGATTTTTCGATTCGATTTGAGTATTTTCGATTCGTTTCGAGTATTTTCGATTCGATTTGAGTATTTTTGATTCGATTCGAGTATTTTCAATTAAATTCAATTCGATTCGACTATTTTCCATTCGATTTTCAGAAAAGGATTTTCGGAAAACACTCGAATGGAATCTAAAATCCTCAAATCGAATCAAAAATATTCGAATCCATTCCAAAATACTCGAATCGAATCAAAAATACTCTAATCGAATTGAATAGAATTGAATATACGCGAGTCAATAGAGAATACTCGAATCGAATCAAAAATAGTCGAATCGAATCGAAAATACACAAATTCAATCGAAAATAGCCGAATTCAATAGAATCGAAAGGAAAATACTTGATTCGAATCGAAAATACTCGAAACAAATCGAAAATACCTGAATCGGATTGAAAAAAATTGATTCAAATCGAAAATACTCAAAACCACACGAAAATATTCGAATCGAATAGAAAATACCCGAATCCAATAGAATCGATTGGAAAATACATGAATCGAATCGAAAATAATAGAAAAGAATCCAAAATACTCGAATCGAATCGAAAAAACTTGATTAGAATCGAAAATTCTCAAATACAATTGAAAATAATCGAATCAAATCGAAAATACTCGAATGGAATAAAAAAAACTTGACTCGAATTGAAAATGCTCGAATGGAATAAAAAAAACTTGATTCGAATTGAAAATGCTCGAATGGAATAGAAAATCCTCAAATCAAATCGATATTAATTGAATACATTCCAAAATACTCGAATCGAATCGAAAATACGGAACTCTAATAGAAAATACGTGAAACGAATCGAAAATACTCGAATCCATTCCTAAATACTCGAATCGAATCGAAAATACCGAAATCCAATAGAAAATACTCGAAATGAATCGAAAACACTCGAATGCAATCAAAAAAACTTGATTCGAATTGAAAATACTCGAATGGAATTAAAAAAAATTTGATTCGAATTGAAAATGCTCGAATGGAATAGAAAATCCTCAAATCGAACGAAAATGCTCGAGTGGAATCAAAAAAACTTGATTCGAATTGACAATGCTCAAATGGAATAAAAAAAATTGATTCAAATTGAAAATGCTCGAATGGAATCAGAAAAACTTGATTCGAATTGAACATGCTCGAATGGAATCAAAAATACATGATTCGAATTGAAAATGCTCCAATGGAATAGAAAATCCTCAAATCGAATGAAAATACTCGAATCCATTAAAAATACTCTAATCGAACCGAGAATACAGAAATCCAATAGAAAATACTCGAATGGAATAAAAAAAACTTGATTCGAATTGAAAATGCTAGAATGGAATCAAAAAAACTTGACTCGAATTGAAAATGATCGAATGGAATCAAAAAAACTTGACTCGAATTGAAAATGCTCGAATGGAATCAAAAAAACCTGACTCGAACTGAAAATGCTCGAGTGGAATCAAAAAAACTTGACTCGAATTGAAAATGCTCCAATGGAATCAAAAAAACTTGACTCGAATTGAAAATGCTCCAATGGAATCAAAAAAATTTGACTCGAATTGAATGCTCGAATGGAATAAAAAAAACTTGACGCGAATTGAAAATGATCGAATGGAATCCAAAAGACTTGACTCGAATTGAAAACACTCGAATGGAATAGAAAAACTTGACTCGAATTGAAAATGCTTGAATGGAATAGAAAAACTTGACTCGAATTGAAAATGCTCGAATGGAATCAAAAATACTTGATTAGAATTGAAAATGCTCGAATGGAATAGAAAATCCTCAAATCGAATCGAAAATACTCGACTCCATTCCAAAATACTCGAATCGAATCGAAAATACACAAATCCAATAGAAAATACTCGAAACGAATAGAAAATACTCGAATGGAATAAAAAAAACTTGATTCGAATTGAAAATGCACGAATGTTATAAAATAAAAATAGATTCGAATTGAAAATGTTCGAATGGAATCAAAAAAACTTGATTCGATTTGAAAATGCTCGAATGGAATCAAAAAAACTTGATTCGAATTGAAAATGCTCGAATGGAATCAAAAACTTTATTCAAATTGAAAATGCTCGAATGGTATCAAAAAAACTTGATTCGAATTGAAAATGCTCGAATGAAATAGAAAATCCTCAAATCGAATAGAAAAAACTCGAATCCATTCCAAAATACTCGAATCGAATCGAAAATACCCAAATCCAATAGGAAATACTCGAAACGAATCGAAAATACTCTAAGGGAATCAAAAGCTTGATTCGAATTGAAAATGCTCGAATGGAATAAAAAAATCTTCATTCGAATTGAAAATGCTCGAATGGAATCAATAATACTTGATTCGAATTGAAACTGCTCGAATGGAATCAGTAATACTGGATTCGAATTGAAAATGCTCGAATGGAATAAAAAAAACTTGATTCGAATTGAAAATGCTCGAATGTAATCAAAAAAACTTGATTCGAATTGAAAATGCTAAATGGAATAATAAAAACTTCATTCGAAATGAAAATGCTTGAATGGAATCAAGAAAATTTGATTCGAATTGAAAATGCTCGAATGGAATAAAAAAAACTTGATTCGAATTGAAAATGCTTGAATGGAATCAAGAAAACTTGATTCGAATTGAAAATGCTTGAATGGAATAAAAGAAACTTGATTCGAATTGAAAATGCTCGAATGGAATAAAAAAAACTTGATTCGAATTGAAAATGCTTGAATGGAATCAAGAAAACTTGATTCGAATTGAAAATGCTTGAATGGAATAAAAGAAACTTGATTCGAATTGAAAATGCTCGAATGGAATAAAAAAAACTTGATTCGAATTGAAAATGCTTGAATGGAATCAAGAAAACTTGATTCGAATTGAAAATGCTCGAATGGAATAAAAAAAAAACTTGATTCGAATTGAAAATGCTCGAATGGAATAGAAAATCCTCAAATCGAATCGAAAACATTCGAATCCATTCCAAAATACTCGAATGGAATCGAAAATACCCAAATCCAATAGGAAATACTCGAAATGAATCGAAAATACTCGAATGGAAACAAAATCTTGATTCGAATTGAAAATTTTCGAATGGAATCAAAAATACTTGATTCGAATTGAAAATGCGCGAATGGAATAAAAAAAACTTGATTCGAATTGAAAATGCTTGAATGGAATCAAGAAAACTTGATTCGAATTGAAAAGGCTCGAATGGAATAAAAAAAAACTTGATTCCAATTGAAAAGGCTCGAATGGAATAAAAAAACTTGATTCGAATTGAAAATGCTCGAATGGAATAGAAAATCCTCAAATCGAATCGAAAATACTCGAATCCATTCCAAAATACTCGAATCGAATCGAAAATACCCAAATCCAATAGGAAATACTCGAAACGAATCGAAAATACTCGAATGGAATCAAAAGCTTGATTCGAATGGAAAATGCTCGAATGGAATCAAAAAAACTTGATTCGAATTGAAAATGCTCGAATGGAATCAGAAAAACTTGATTCGAATTGAAAATGCTCGAATGGAATAAAAAAAACCTTGATTCGAAATGAAAATGCTCAAATTGAATAGAAAATCCTCAAATCGAATGGAAAATACTAGAATGGAATAAAAAAAACTTGATTCGAATTGAAAATACTCGAATGGAATAAAAAAAATTGATTCGAATTGAAAATGCTTGAATGGAATCAAGAAAACTTGATTCGAATTGAAAATGGTCGAATGGAATCAAAAAAACTTGATTCAAATTGAAAATGCTCGAATGGAATAGAAAATCCTCAAATCGAATCGAAAAAACTCGAATCCATTCCAAAATACTGGAATCGAATAGAAAATACCCAAATCCAATAGGAAATACTCGAAACGAATCGAAACTACTCGAATGGAATCAAAAGCTTGATTCGAATTGAAAATGCTCGAATGGAATAAAAAAATCTTGATTCGAATTGAAAATGCTTGAATGGAATCAAAAATACTTGATTCGAATTGAAAATGCTCGAATGGAATCAAAAAAACTTGATTCGAATTGAAAATGCTCGATTGGAATCAAAAAACTTGATTCGAATTGAAAATGCGCGAATTGAATAAAAAAAACTTGATTCGAATAGAAAATGGTCGAATGGAATAAAAAAAACTTGACTCGAATTGAAAATGCTCGAATGGAATCACAAAATCCTGATTCGAATTGAAAATGCTCGAATGGAATCCAAAACACTTGATTCAAATTGAAAGTGCTCGAATGGATCAAAAAAACTTGATTCGAATTGAAAATGCTCGAATTGAATAGAAAATACTCAAATCGAATGGAAAATACTAGAATGGAATCAAAAAAACTTGATTCGAATTGAAAATGCTCGAATGGATTCAAAAAAACTTGATTAAAATAGAAAATGCTCGAATGGAATAAAAATAACGTTATTCGAATTGAAAATGCTCGAATGGAATAAAAAAAACTTGATTCGAATTGAAAATGCTCAAATGGAATAGAAAATCCTCAAATCAAATCGATATTAATTGAATACATTCCAAAATACTCGAATCGAATCGAAAATACGGAACTCTAATAGAAAATACGTGAAACGAATCGAAAATACTCGAATCCATTCCTAAATACTCGAATCGAATCGAAAATACCGAAATCCAATAGAAAATACTCGAAATGAATCGAAAACACTCGAATGCAATCAAAAAAACTTGATTCGAATTGAAAATACTCGAATGGAATTAAAAAAAATTTGATTCGAATTGAAAATGCTCGAATGGAATAGAAAATCCTCAAATCGAACGAAAATGCTCGAGTGGAATCAAAAAAACTTGATTCGAATTGACAATGCTCAAATGGAATAAAAAAAAATTGATTCAAATTGAAAATGCTCGAATGGAATAGAAAATCCTCAAATCGAATAGAAAAAAACTCGAATCCATTCCAAAATACTCAAATCGAATCGAAAATACCCAAATCCAATAGGAAATACTCGAAACGAATCAAAAATAATCTAAGGGAATCAAAAGCTTGATTCGAATTGAAAATGCTCGAATGGAATCAATCATACTTGATTCGAATTGAAACTGCTCGAATGGAATCAGTAATACTTGATTCGAATTGAAAATGCTCGAATGGAATAAAAAAAACTTGATTCGAATTGAAAATGCTTGAATGGAATCAAGAAAACTTGATTCGAATTGAAAATGCTAAATGGAATAAAAGAAAACTTGATTCGAATTGAAAATGCTTGAATGGAATCAAGAAAACTTGATTCGAATTGAAAATGCTCGAATGGAATAAAAAAAACTTGATTCGAATTGAAAATGCTTGAATGGAATCAAGAAAACTTGATTCGAATTGAAAATGCTAAATGGGGGATCCCTGGGTGGCGCAGCGGTTTGGCGCCTGCCTTTGGCCCAGGGCGCGATCCTGGAGACCCAGGATCGAATCCCACATCGGGCTCCCGGTGCATGGAGCCTGCTTCTCCCTCTGCCTGTGTCTCTGCCTCTCTCTCTCTCTGTGACTATCATAAATAAATAAAAATTAAAAAAAAAAGAAAAAAAGAAAATGCTAAATGGAATAAAAAAAACTTGATTCGAATTGAAAATGTTTGAATGGAATCAAGAAAACTTGATTTGAATTGTAAATGCACGAATGGAATAAAAAAAACTTGATTCGAATTGAAAATGCTCGAATGGAATAGAAAATCCTCAAATCGAATCGAAAAAACTCGAATCCATTCCAAAATACTCGAATCGAATCGAAAATACCCAAATCCAATAGGAAATACTCGAAATGAATTGAAAATACTCGAATGGAATCAAAATCTTGATTCGAATTGAAAATGCTCGAATAGAATCAAAAATACTTGATTCGAATTGAAAATGCGCGAATGGAATAAAAAAAAACTTGATTCGAATTGAAAATGCTCGAATGGAATCAAAAACTTGATTCGAATTGAAAATACTAGAATGGAATAAAAAAAACTAGATTCGAATTGAAAATGTTCGAATGGAATAGAAAATCCTCAAATCGAATTCGAAAATACTTGAATATAATCAAAAAAACTTGATTCGAATTGAAAATGCTCGAATGGAATCAGAAAAACTTGATTCGAATTGAAAATGCTCGAATGGAATCAAAAAAACTTGATTCGAAATGAAAATGCTCAAATAGAATAGAAAATCCTCAAATCGGGGATCCCTGGGTGGCGCAGCGGTTTGGCGCCTGCCTTTGGCCCAGGGCGCGATCCTGGAGATCCGGGATCGAATCCCACGTCGGGCTCCCGGTGCATGGAGCCTGCTTCTCCCTCTGCCTGTGTCTCTGCCTCTCTCTCTCTCTCTCTCTCTCTGTGACTATCATAAATAAATAAAAATTTAAAAAAAAATTTAAAAAAAAGAAAATCCTCAAATCGAATGGAAAATACTAGAATGGAATCAAAAAAACTTGATTCGAATTGAAAACACTCGAATGGAATCAAAAAAACTTGATTCGATTTGAAAATGCTTGAATGGAATCAAGAAAACTTGATTCGAATTGAAAATGCTCGTATGGAATCAGAAAAACTTGATTCGAATTTAAAATGTTCGAATGGAATCAAAAAAACTTGATTCGATTTGAAAATGCTCGAATGGAATAAAAAAAATGTGATTCGAATTGAAAATGCTCGAATGAAATCAAAAAAACTTGATTCAAATTGAATATGCTCGAATGGAATCAAAAAAACTTGATTCGAATTGAAAATGCTCGAATGGAATAGAAAATCCTCAAACCGAATCGAAAATGCTCGAGTGGAATGAAAAAAACTTGATTCGAATTGAAAATGCTCGAATGGAATCAAGAAACCTGATTCGAATAGAAAACGCTCGATTGGAATGAAAAAAACTTGATTCAAATTGAAAGTGCTCTAATGTAATAAAAAAAAATTGATTCGAATTGAAAATGCACGAATGGAATAGAAAAACCTCAAATCGAATGAAAATACTCGAATCCATTAAAAAATACTCTAATCGAACCGAGAATACAGAAATCCAATAGAAAATACTCGAATGGAATAAAAAAAACTTGATTCGAATTGAAAATGCTAGAATGGAATCAAAAAAACTTGACTTGAAAATGCTCGAGTGGAATCAAAAAAACTTGACTCGAAATGAAAATGCTCCAATGGAATCAAAAAACCTTGACTCCAATTGAAAATGCTCCAATGGAATCAAGAAAACTTGACTCGAATTGAATGTTCGAATGGAATCAAAAAAACTTGACTCGAATTGAAAATGATCGAATGGAATCCAAAAGATTGACTCGAATTGAAAATGCTCGAATGGAATCAAAAAAACTTGACTCGAATTGAAAATGCTCGAATGGAATAAAAAACTTGATTCGAATTGAAAATACTCGAATGGAATCCAAAACACTTGATTCAAATTGAAAGTGCTCGAATGGATCAAAAAAACTTGATTAGAATTGAAAATGCTCGAATTTAATAGAAAATCCTCATATCAAATGGAAAATACTAGAATGGAATTAAAAAACCTGATTCGAATTGAAAATGCTCGAATGGAATCAAAAAAACTTGATTCGAATTGAAAATGCTCGAATGGAATCAAAATACTTGATTCGAATTGAATATGCTCGAATGTCTGCTAGACACTTTGATGGGAGCTAGTACCGAGCTACACTCTCTTTGAACTAGGACGTTTGTGATGTCTGCATTGAGATCAGATACACTTGAGGAGAATCCTGTCACTTCCACATGCTTTTCACACAACCTCTTCCGGTGCCTAACATAAGGATGCTGGGACCTATGTCTACGGGCAGTCAGGATGCGGGAGGGTCCTGCCCTGACCTCACCTCGCACAGGGAGCACGCCTACAAGCCAGCTTTCTACTAGCTGCATCCTTAGGGCACTGAGGACTTAGCAGTACTCTAAGCCAGGAGGTAACCAGAATACCACTCCACTGCAGCTGGAGACACCATCCAAGTCCGCTTACTCCACTTGCGTCTCACAAGCCTCTGACAAACTGCTGAGGTGCAGATGTTCGAAACTCATTCTGCAGGCAGTGTGCAACTGTGAGGGACTGAGGGTGAGGTCACCTCTCCGAAGTAAGTTGCTTTTGGACAAGGCGTTCAGCTAGCTTCTCTCGTATGGCACTTAGGATGTAGCACCTGGCTCACACAGGAAGTACTAGGAAATCGCTAGATTGAGCGTGGATGCACTAGTCTTGTGGGCCGGGACGTTCCATTACCTCTCACAACACTTCAGTCACTCATCGAGCCTAAGCCTGTAATGAGCACGGCGTACCTGCAGGCAGGATGTGGGAGGGACAGGCCATGATTACGCTCAACTCTCAGGAGCGTGTATGCCTAGGAGGCAGATGTCTGCTCCCCACTCATACAGGGGAGTTAGAACCTAGCTACACTCTAATTGAACAAGGACGTTGGCACTCGCTGTATTCAACTCACATTGCCGTGAGGACAGGCCTGACGCTTCCACACGCATTTCTCACCACCTGACTCTGCACCTGACATGAGGATTTTGGCAGCTCACCCACAGGGGCACCCGTGGCGGGAGGGTCCTTCGTTGAGCTCAACTCGCCAAAGATAGCATGCCCCGAATGCAGCTTTCCACTAGCTGCGTTGTTATGGCCGTGAGAACGCAGCAGCACTGGAAGTCAGGACGTTGCGTTTATACCGCTCTACTGCAGGGGCACCCGTGGCGGGAGGGTCCTTCGTTGAGCTCAACTCGCCAAAGATAGCATGCCCCGAATGCAGCTTTCCACTAGCTACGTTGTTATGGCAGTGAGAATGCAGCAGCACTGGAAGTCAGGACGTTGCGTTTATACCGCTCTACTGCACCGAGTGACGGCACCATTGAGGCCTGCAGCTTGCCCCTTGCGTCCCATGAGCTTCTGACAAACATGTCTAGTGAGGATGTTCGTAACTCCATGTGCAGGCAGTGTGGAACTGGGTAGGACCTCGAGTCGGTTCATCTAACAGTAGGAAGTTCCCCTGACAGAGAGCTTGCAACTAGGTACTCAGGGTTGGAAGTTAGTATGTACCACCCATCTGAGGGAGGAAGTCGTCAGAAGTCACTGGATTGAGCTAAGAGATACTTGCCTCTCACAAAGCTTGAATCCGTGTCCAACGAAATCAATTGGCTGCAAAGGGTACAGGCGGTCAGCATGCGGGAGGTGGAAGCCATAAGCTCAACCCAAAGGAGTGTGCATGCCTTGGAGGCAGCTGTCTGCTAGGCGCGAAATTGACAAGCCAGTCACTTGGTTCTCTCTCTGCTCCTGTCCCGCGTAGAACGAAATGCTGTGCAAGCGAACCGTACAGGCATCAGGATGTGGGAGCGATAGGCCATAAGCTCAACTCTCAGAAGTGTGTTCGCTTTGCAGGCAGATGCCTGCCAGGCACTTATTGATGGAAGCTCGCACCGAGCTACACTCTCATTGAACAAGGACGTTTGCAATGTCTGTATTGAGATCAGATACACTTGAGGAGAATCCTGTCACTTCCACATGCTTTTCACACTACGTCTTCCGGCGCCTAACATAAGGATGCTGGGACCTATCTCTAGGGGCAGTTAGGATGCGGGAGGGTCCTGCTCTCAACTCAGCTCGCACAAGGAAGCATGCCTAGAAGCCAGCTATCAACCTGCTGCGTTCGTAGGGCCCTGAGACCGTAGCAGTACTCTAAGCCAGGAGGTACCCAGAATACCAGTTTTCTGGGCCGGGACTTTCCACTTACCTCTCACAACCCTTCTGTCACGCATCAGGGTAGGCCTGTTAGGAGCCTGGTTTACCTGCAGGCAGGATGTGAGAGGGCCAGTCCATAAGCTCAACTCTCGGAAGTGTGTATGCTTTGCAGGCAGATAGGTCTGCTAGACACTTTGATGGGACCTAGGACCGAGCTACACTCTGGTTGAACAAGGACGTTGCAATGCCTGTATTGAGATCAGATACGCTTGAGGAGAATCCTGTCACTTCCACATGCTTTTCACACAACCTCTTCCGGCGCCTAACAAAAGCATGCTGGGACCTATGTCTACAGGCAATCAGGTTGCGGGAGGGTCCTGCCCTGACCTCACCTCGCACAGGGAGCACGCCTACAAGCCAGCTTTCTACTAGCTGCATCCTTAGGGCACTGAGGACTTAGCAGTACTCTAAGCCAGGAGGGAACCAGAATACCACTCCACTGCAGCTGGAGACACCATCCAAGTCCGCTTACTCCACTTGCGTCTCACAAGCCTCTGACAAACTGCTGAGGTGCAGATGTTCGAAACTCATTCTGCAGGCAGTGTGCAACTGTGAGGGACTGAGGGTGAGGTCACCTCTCCGAAGTAAGTTGCTTTTGGACAAGGCGTTCAGCTAGCTTCTCTCGTATGGCACTTAGGATGTAGCACCTGGCTCACACAGGAAGTACTAGGAAATCGCTAGATTGAGCGTGGATGCACTAGTCTTGTGGGCCGGGACTTTCCATTACCTCTCACAACACTTCAGTCACTCATCGAGCCTAAGCCTGTAATGAGCACGGCGTACCTGCAGGCAGGATGTGGGAGGGACAGGCCATGATTACGCTCAACTCTCAGGAGCGTGTATGCCTAGGAGGCAGATGTCTGCTCCCCACTCATACAGGGGAGTTAGAACCTAGCTACACTCTAATTGAACAAGGACGTTGGCACTCGCTGTATTCAACTCACATTGCCGTGAGGACAGGCATGACGCTTCCACACGCATTTCTCACCACCTGACTCTGCACCTGACATGAGGATTTTGGCAGCTCACCCACAGGGGCACCCGTGGCGGGAGGGTCCTTCGTTGAGCTCAACTCGCCAAAGATAGCATGCCCCGAATGCAGCTTTCCACTAGCTGCGTTGTTATGGCCGTGAGAACGCAGCAGCACTGGAAGTCAGGACGTTGCGTTTATACCGCTCTACTGCACCGAGTGACGGCACCATTGAGGCCTGCAGCTTGCCCCTTGCGTCCCATGAGCTTCTGACAAACATGTCTAGTGAGGATGTTCGTAACTCCATGTGCAGGCAGTGTGGAACTGGGTAGGACCTCGAGTCGGTTCATCTAACAGTAGGAAGTTCCCCTGACAGAGAGCTTGCAACTAGGTACTCAGGGTTGGAAGTTAGTATGTACCACCCATCTGAGGGAGGAAGTCGTCAGAAGTCACTGGATTGAGCTAAGAGATACTTGCCTCTCACAAAGCTTGAATCCGTGTCCAACGAAATCAATTGGCTGCAAAGGGTACAGGCGGTCAGCATGCGGGAGGTGGAAGCCATAAGCTCAACCCAAAGGAGTGTGCATGCCTTGGAGGCAGCTGTCTGCTAGGCGCGAAATTGACAAGCCAGTCACTTGGTTCTCTCTCTGCTCCTGTCCCGCGTGAGAACGAAATGCTGTGCAAGCGAACCGTACAGGCATCAGGATGTGGGAGCGATAGGCCATAAGCTCAACTCTCAGAAGTGTGTTCGCTTTGCAGGCAGATGCCTGCCAGGCACTTATTGATGGAAGCTCGCACCGAGCTACACTCTCATTGAACAAGGACGTTTGCAATGTCTGTATTGAGATCAGATACACTTGAGGAGAATCCTGTCACTTCCACATGCTTTTCACACTACGTCTTCCGGCGCCTAACATAAGGATGCTGGGACCTATCTCTAGGGGCAGTTAGGATGCGGGAGGGTCCTGCTCTCAACTCAGCTCGCACAAGGAAGCATGCCTAGAAGCCAGCTATCAACCTGCTGCGTTCGTAGGGCCCTGAGACCGTAGCAGTACTCTAAGCCAGGAGGTACCCAGAATACCAGTTTTCTGGGCCGGGACTTTCCACTTACCTCTCACAACCCTTCTGTCACGCATCAGGGTAGGCCTGTTAGGAGCGCGGTGTACCTGCAGGCAGGATGTGAGAGGGCCAGTCCATAAGCTCAACTCTCGGAAGTGTGTATGCTTTGCAGGCAGATAGGTCTGCTAGACACTTTGATGGGACCTAGGACCGAGCTACACTCTGGTTGAACAAGGACGTTGCAATGCCTGTATTGAGATCAGATACGCTTGAGGAGAATCCTGTCACTTCCACATGCTTTTCACACAACCTCTTCCGGCGCCTAACAAAAGCATGCTGGGACCTATGTCTACAGGCAATCAGGTTGCGGGAGGGTCCTGCCCTGACCTCACCTCGCACAGGGAGCACGCCTACAAGCCAGCTTTCTACTAGCTGCATCCTTAGGGCACTGAGGACTTAGCAGTACTCTAAGCCAGGAGGGAACCAGAATACCACTCCACTGCAGCTGGAGACACCATCCAAGTCCGCTTACTCCACTTGCGTCTCACAAGCCTCTGACAAACTGCTGAGGTGCAGATGTTCGAAACTCATTCTGCAGGCAGTGTGCAACTGTGAGGGACTGAGGGTGAGGTCACCTCTCCGAAGTAAGTTGCTTTTGGACAAGGCGTTCAGCTAGCTTCTCTCGTATGGCACTTAGGATGTAGCACCTGGCTCACACAGGAAGTACTAGGAAATCGCTAGATTGAGCGTGGATGCACTAGTCTTGTGGGCCGGGACTTTCCATTACCTCTCACAACACTTCAGTCACTCATCGAGCCTAAGCCTGTAATGAGCACGGCGTACCTGCAGGCAGGATGTGGGAGGGACAGGCCATGATTACGCTCAACTCTCAGGAGCGTGTATGCCTAGGAGGCAGATGTCTGCTCCCCACTCATACAGGGGAGTTAGAACCTAGCTACACTCTAATTGAACAAGGACGTTGGCACTCGCTGTATTCAACTCACATTGCCGTGAGGACAGGCATGACGCTTCCACACGCATTTCTCACCACCTGACTCTGCACCTGACATGAGGATTTTGGCAGCTCACCCACAGGGGCACCCGTGGCGGGAGGGTCCTTCGTTGAGCTCAACTCGCCAAAGATAGCATGCCCCGAATGCAGCTTTCCACTAGCTGCGTTGTTATGGCCGTGAGAACGCAGCAGCACTGGAAGTCAGGACGTTGCGTTTATACCGCTCTACTGCACCGAGTGACGGCACCATTGAGGCCTGCAGCTTGCCCCTTGCGTCCCATGAGCTTCTGACAAACATGTCTAGTGAGGATGTTCGTAACTCCATGTGCAGGCAGTGTGGAACTGGGTAGGACCTCGAGTCGGTTCATCTAACAGTAGGAAGTTCCCCTGACAGAGAGCTTGCAACTAGGTACTCAGGGTTGGAAGTTAGTATGTACCACCCATCTGAGGGAGGAAGTCGTCAGAAGTCACTGGATTGAGCTAAGAGATACTTGCCTCTCACAAAGCTTGAATCCGTGTCCAACGAAATCAATTGGCTGCAAAGGGTACAGGCGGTCAGCATGCGGGAGGTGGAAGCCATAAGCTCAACCCAAAGGAGTGTGCATGCCTTGGAGGCAGCTGTCTGCTAGGCGCGAAATTGACAAGCCAGTCACTTGGTTCTCTCTCTGCTCCTGTCCCGCGTAGAACGAAATGCTGTGCAAGCGAACCGTACAGGCATCAGGATGTGGGAGCGATAGGCCATAAGCTCAACTCTCAGAAGTGTGTTCGCTTTGCAGGCAGATGCCTGCCAGGCACTTATTGATGGAAGCTCGCACCGAGCTACACTCTCATTGAACAAGGACGTTTGCAATGTCTGTATTGAGATCAGATACACTTGAGGAGAATCCTGTCACTTCCACATGCTTTTCACACTACGTCTTCCGGCGCCTAACATAAGGATGCTGGGACCTATCTCTAGGGGCAGTTAGGATGCGGGAGGGTCCTGCTCTCAACTCAGCTCGCACAAGGAAGCATGCCTAGAAGCCAGCTATCAACCTGCTGCGTTCGTAGGGCCCTGAGACCGTAGCAGTACTCTAAGCCAGGAGGTACCCAGAATACCAGTTTTCTGGGCCGGGACTTTCCACTTACCTCTCACAACCCTTCTGTCACGCATCAGGGTAGGCCTGTTAGGAGCGCGGTGTACCTGCAGGCAGGATGTGAGAGGGCCAGTCCATAAGCTCAACTCTCGGAAGTGTGTATGCTTTGCAGGCAGATAGGTCTGCTAGACACTTTGATGGGACCTAGGACCGAGCTACACTCTGGTTGAACAAGGACGTTGCAATGCCTGTATTGAGATCAGATACGCTTGAGGAGAATCCTGTCACTTCCACATGCTTTTCACACAACCTCTTCCGGCGCCTAACAAAAGCATGCTGGGACCTATGTCTACAGGCAATCAGGTTGCGGGAGGGTCCTGCCCTGACCTCACCTCGCACAGGGAGCACGCCTACAAGCCAGCTTTCTACTAGCTGCATCCTTAGGGCACTGAGGACTTAGCAGTACTCTAAGCCAGGAGGGAACCAGAATACCACTCCACTGCAGCTGGAGACACCATCCAAGTCCGCTTACTCCACTTGCGTCTCACAAGCCTCTGACAAACTGCTGAGGTGCAGATGTTCGAAACTCATTCTGCAGGCAGTGTGCAACTGTGAGGGACTGAGGGTGAGGTCACCTCTCCGAAGTAAGTTGCTTTTGGACAAGGCGTTCAGCTAGCTTCTCTCGTATGGCACTTAGGATGTAGCACCTGGCTCACACAGGAAGTACTAGGAAATCGCTAGATTGAGCGTGGATGCACTAGTCTTGTGGGCCGGGACTTTCCATTACCTCTCACAACACTTCAGTCACTCATCGAGCCTAAGCCTGTAATGAGCACGGCGTACCTGCAGGCAGGATGTGGGAGGGACAGGCCATGATTACGCTCAACTCTCAGGAGCGTGTATGCCTAGGAGGCAGATGTCTGCTCCCCACTCATACAGGGGAGTTAGAACCTAGCTACACTCTAATTGAACAAGGACGTTGGCACTCGCTGTATTCAACTCACATTGCCGTGAGGACAGGCATGACGCTTCCACACGCATTTCTCACCACCTGACTCTGCACCTGACATGAGGATTTTGGCAGCTCACCCACAGGGGCACCCGTGGCGGGAGGGTCCTTCGTTGAGCTCAACTCGCCAAAGATAGCATGCCCCGAATGCAGCTTTCCACTAGCTGCGTTGTTATGGCCGTGAGAACGCAGCAGCACTGGAAGTCAGGACGTTGCGTTTATACCGCTCTACTGCACCGAGTGACGGCACCATTGAGGCCTGCAGCTTGCCCCTTGCGTCCCATGAGCTTCTGACAAACATGTCTAGTGAGGATGTTCGTAACTCCATGTGCAGGCAGTGTGGAACTGGGTAGGACCTCGAGTCGGTTCATCTAACAGTAGGAAGTTCCCCTGACAGAGAGCTTGCAACTAGGTACTCAGGGTTGGAAGTTAGTATGTACCACCCATCTGAGGGAGGAAGTCGTCAGAAGTCACTGGATTGAGCTAAGAGATACTTGCCTCTCACAAAGCTTGAATCCGTGTCCAACGAAATCAATTGGCTGCAAAGGGTACAGGCGGTCAGCATGCGGGAGGTGGAAGCCATAAGCTCAACCCAAAGGAGTGTGCATGCCTTGGAGGCAGCTGTCTGCTAGGCGCGAAATTGACAAGCCAGTCACTTGGTTCTCTCTCTGCTCCTGTCCCGCGTGAGAACGAAATGCTGTGCAAGCGAACCGTACAGGCATCAGGATGTGGGAGCGATAGGCCATAAGCTCAACTCTCAGAAGTGTGTTCGCTTTGCAGGCAGATGCCTGCCAGGCACTTATTGATGGAAGCTCGCACCGAGCTACACTCTCATTGAACAAGGACGTTTGCAATGTCTGTATTGAGATCAGATACACTTGAGGAGAATCCTGTCACTTCCACATGCTTTTCACACTACGTCTTCCGGCGCCTAACATAAGGATGCTGGGACCTATCTCTAGGGGCAGTTAGGATGCGGGAGGGTCCTGCTCTCAACTCAGCTCGCACAAGGAAGCATGCCTAGAAGCCAGCTATCAACCTGCTGCGTTCGGAGGGCCCTGAGACCGTAGCAGTACTCTAAGCCAGGAGGTACCCAGAATACCAGTTTTCTGGGCCGGGACTTTCCACTTACCTCTCACAACCCTTCTGTCACGCATCAGGGTAGGCCTGTTAGGAGCGCGGTGTACCTGCAGGCAGGATGTGAGAGGGCCAGTCCATAAGCTCAACTCTCGGAAGTGTGTATGCTTTGCAGGCAGATAGGTCTGCTAGACACTTTGATGGGACCTAGGACCGAGCTACACTCTGGTTGAACAAGGACGTTGCAATGCCTGTATTGAGATCAGATACGCTTGAGGAGAATCCTGTCACTTCCACATGCTTTTCACACAACCTCTTCCGGCGCCTAACAAAAGCATGCTGGGACCTATGTCTACAGGCAATCAGGTTGCGGGAGGGTCCTGCCCTGACCTCACCTCGCACAGGGAGCACGCCTACAAGCCAGCTTTCTACTAGCTGCATCCTTAGGGCACTGAGGACTTAGCAGTACTCTAAGCCAGGAGGGAACCAGAATACCACTCCACTGCAGCTGGAGACACCATCCAAGTCCGCTTACTCCACTTGCGTCTCACAAGCCTCTGACAAACTGCTGAGGTGCAGATGTTCGAAACTCATTCTGCAGGCAGTGTGCAACTGTGAGGGACTGAGGGTGAGGTCACCTCTCCGAAGTAAGTTGCTTTTGGACAAGGCGTTCAGCTAGCTTCTCTCGTATGGCACTTAGGATGTAGCACCTGGCTCACACAGGAAGTACTAGGAAATCGCTAGATTGAGCGTGGATGCACTAGTCTTGTGGGCCGGGACTTTCCATTACCTCTCACAACACTTCAGTCACTCATCGAGCCTAAGCCTGTAATGAGCACGGCGTACCTGCAGGCAGGATGTGGGAGGGACAGGCCATGATTACGCTCAACTCTCAGGAGCGTGTATGCCTAGGAGGCAGATGTCTGCTCCCCACTCATACAGGGGAGTTAGAACCTAGCTACACTCTAATTGAACAAGGACGTTGGCACTCGCTGTATTCAACTCACATTGCCGTGAGGACAGGCATGACGCTTCCACACGCATTTCTCACCACCTGACTCTGCACCTGACATGAGGATTTTGGCAGCTCACCCACAGGGGCACCCGTGGCGGGAGGGTCCTTCGTTGAGCTCAACTCGCCAAAGATAGCATGCCCCGAATGCAGCTTTCCACTAGCTGCGTTGTTATGGCCGTGAGAACGCAGCAGCACTGGAAGTCAGGACGTTGCGTTTATACCGCTCTACTGCACCGAGTGACGGCACCATTGAGGCCTGCAGCTTGCCCCTTGCGTCCCATGAGCTTCTGACAAACATGTCTAGTGAGGATGTTCGTAACTCCATGTGCAGGCAGTGTGGAACTGGGTAGGACCTCGAGTCGGTTCATCTAACAGTAGGAAGTTCCCCTGACAGAGAGCTTGCAACTAGGTACTCAGGGTTGGAAGTTAGTATGTACCACCCATCTGAGGGAGGAAGTCGTCAGAAGTCACTGGATTGAGCTAAGAGATACTTGCCTCTCACAAAGCTTGAATCCGTGTCCAACGAAATCAATTGGCTGCAAAGGGTACAGGCGGTCAGCATGCGGGAGGTGGAAGCCATAAGCTCAACCCAAAGGAGTGTGCATGCCTTGGAGGCAGCTGTCTGCTAGGCGCGAAATTGACAAGCCAGTCACTTGGTTCTCTCTCTGCTCCTGTCCCGCGTAGAACGAAATGCTGTGCAAGCGAACCGTACAGGCATCAGGATGTGGGAGCGATAGGCCATAAGCTCAACTCTCAGAAGTGTGTTCGCTTTGCAGGCAGATGCCTGCCAGGCACTTATTGATGGAAGCTCGCACCGAGCTACACTCTCATTGAACAAGGACGTTTGCAATGTCTGTATTGAGATCAGATACACTTGAGGAGAATCCTGTCACTTCCACATGCTTTTCACACTACGTCTTCCGGCGCCTAACATAAGGATGCTGGGACCTATCTCTAGGGGCAGTTAGGATGCGGGAGGGTCCTGCTCTCAACTCAGCTCGCACAAGGAAGCATGCCTAGAAGCCAGCTATCAACCTGCTGCGTTCGTAGGGCCCTGAGACCGTAGCAGTACTCTAAGCCAGGAGGTACCCAGAATACCAGTTTTCTGGGCCGGGACTTTCCACTTACCTCTCACAACCCTTCTGTCACGCATCAGGGTAGGCCTGTTAGGAGCGCGGTGTACCTGCAGGCAGGATGTGAGAGGGCCAGTCCATAAGCTCAACTCTCGGAAGTGTGTATGCTTTGCAGGCAGATAGGTCTGCTAGACACTTTGATGGGACCTAGGACCGAGCTACACTCTGGTTGAACAAGGACGTTGCAATGCCTGTATTGAGATCAGATACGCTTGAGGAGAATCCTGTCACTTCCACATGCTTTTCACACAACCTCTTCCGGCGCCTAACAAAAGCATGCTGGGACCTATGTCTACAGGCAATCAGGTTGCGGGAGGGTCCTGCCCTGACCTCACCTCGCACAGGGAGCACGCCTACAAGCCAGCTTTCTACTAGCTGCATCCTTAGGGCACTGAGGACTTAGCAGTACTCTAAGCCAGGAGGGAACCAGAATACCACTCCACTGCAGCTGGAGACACCATCCAAGTCCGCTTACTCCACTTGCGTCTCACAAGCCTCTGACAAACTGCTGAGGTGCAGATGTTCGAAACTCATTCTGCAGGCAGTGTGCAACTGTGAGGGACTGAGGGTGAGGTCACCTCTCCGAAGTAAGTTGCTTTTGGACAAGGCGTTCAGCTAGCTTCTCTCGTATGGCACTTAGGATGTAGCACCTGGCTCACACAGGAAGTACTAGGAAATCGCTAGATTGAGCGTGGATGCACTAGTCTTGTGGGCCGGGACTTTCCATTACCTCTCACAACACTTCAGTCACTCATCGAGCCTAAGCCTGTAATGAGCACGGCGTACCTGCAGGCAGGATGTGGGAGGGACAGGCCATGATTACGCTCAACTCTCAGGAGCGTGTATGCCTAGGAGGCAGATGTCTGCTCCCCACTCATACAGGGGAGTTAGAACCTAGCTACACTCTAATTGAACAAGGACGTTGGCACTCGCTGTATTCAACTCACATTGCCGTGAGGACAGGCATGACGCTTCCACACGCATTTCTCACCACCTGACTCTGCACCTGACATGAGGATTTTGGCAGCTCACCCACAGGGGCACCCGTGGCGGGAGGGTCCTTCGTTGAGCTCAACTCGCCAAAGATAGCATGCCCCGAATGCAGCTTTCCACTAGCTGCGTTGTTATGGCCGTGAGAACGCAGCAGCACTGGAAGTCAGGACGTTGCGTTTATACCGCTCTACTGCACCGAGTGACGGCACCATTGAGGCCTGCAGCTTGCCCCTTGCGTCCCATGAGCTTCTGACAAACATGTCTAGTGAGGATGTTCGTAACTCCATGTGCAGGCAGTGTGGAACTGGGTAGGACCTCGAGTCGGTTCATCTAACAGTAGGAAGTTCCCCTGACAGAGAGCTTGCAACTAGGTACTCAGGGTTGGAAGTTAGTATGTACCACCCATCTGAGGGAGGAAGTCGTCAGAAGTCACTGGATTGAGCTAAGAGATACTTGCCTCTCACAAAGCTTGAATCCGTGTCCAACGAAATCAATTGGCTGCAAAGGGTACAGGCGGTCAGCATGCGGGAGGTGGAAGCCATAAGCTCAACCCAAAGGAGTGTGCATGCCTTGGAGGCAGCTGTCTGCTAGGCGCGAAATTGACAAGCCAGTCACTTGGTTCTCTCTCTGCTCCTGTCCCGCGGAGAACGAAATGCTGTGCAAGCGAACCGTACAGGCATCAGGATGTGGGAGCGATAGGCCATAAGCTCAACTCTCAGAAGTGTGTTCGCTTTGCAGGCAGATGCCTGCCAGGCACTTATTGATGGAAGCTCGCACCGAGCTACACTCTCATTGAACAAGGACGTTTGCAATGTCTGTATTGAGATCAGATACACTTGAGGAGAATCCTGTCACTTCCACATGCTTTTCACACTACGTCTTCCGGCGCCTAACATAAGGATGCTGGGACCTATCTCTAGGGGCAGTTAGGATGCGGGAGGGTCCTGCTCTCAACTCAGCTCGCACAAGGAAGCATGCCTAGAAGCCAGCTATCAACCTGCTGCGTTCGTAGGGCCCTGAGACCGTAGCAGTACTCTAAGCCAGGAGGTACCCAGAATACCAGTTTTCTGGGCCGGGACTTTCCACTTACCTCTCACAACCCTTCTGTCACGCATCAGGGTAGGCCTGTTAGGAGCGCGGTGTACCTGCAGGCAGGATGTGAGAGGGCCAGTCCATAAGCTCAACTCTCGGAAGTGTGTATGCTTTGCAGGCAGATAGGTCTGCTAGACACTTTGATGGGACCTAGGACCGAGCTACACTCTGGTTGAACAAGGACGTTGCAATGCCTGTATTGAGATCAGATACGCTTGAGGAGAATCCTGTCACTTCCACATGCTTTTCACACAACCTCTTCCGGCGCCTAACAAAAGCATGCTGGGACCTATGTCTACAGGCAATCAGGTTGCGGGAGGGTCCTGCCCTGACCTCACCTCGCACAGGGAGCACGCCTACAAGCCAGCTTTCTACTAGCTGCATCCTTAGGGCACTGAGGACTTAGCAGTACTCTAAGCCAGGAGGGAACCAGAATACCACTCCACTGCAGCTGGAGACACCATCCAAGTCCGCTTACTCCACTTGCGTCTCACAAGCCTCTGACAAACTGCTGAGGTGCAGATGTTCGAAACTCATTCTGCAGGCAGTGTGCAACTGTGAGGGACTGAGGGTGAGGTCACCTCTCCGAAGTAAGTTGCTTTTGGACAAGGCGTTCAGCTAGCTTCTCTCGTATGGCACTTAGGATGTAGCACCTGGCTCACACAGGAAGTACTAGGAAATCGCTAGATTGAGCGTGGATGCACTAGTCTTGTGGGCCGGGACTTTCCATTACCTCTCACAACACTTCAGTCACTCATCGAGCCTAAGCCTGTAATGAGCACGGCGTACCTGCAGGCAGGATGTGGGAGGGACAGGCCATGATTACGCTCAACTCTCAGGAGCGTGTATGCCTAGGAGGCAGATGTCTGCTCCCCACTCATACAGGGGAGTTAGAACCTAGCTACACTCTAATTGAACAAGGACGTTGGCACTCGCTGTATTCAACTCACATTGCCGTGAGGACAGGCATGACGCTTCCACACGCATTTCTCACCACCTGACTCTGCACCTGACATGAGGATTTTGGCAGCTCACCCACAGGGGCACCCGTGGCGGGAGGGTCCTTCGTTGAGCTCAACTCGCCAAAGATAGCATGCCCCGAATGCAGCTTTCCACTAGCTGCGTTGTTATGGCCGTGAGAACGCAGCAGCACTGGAAGTCAGGACGTTGCGTTTATACCGCTCTACTGCACCGAGTGACGGCACCATTGAGGCCTGCAGCTTGCCCCTTGCGTCCCATGAGCTTCTGACAAACATGTCTAGTGAGGATGTTCGTAACTCCATGTGCAGGCAGTGTGGAACTGGGTAGGACCTCGAGTCGGTTCATCTAACAGTAGGAAGTTCCCCTGACAGAGAGCTTGCAACTAGGTACTCAGGGTTGGAAGTTAGTATGTACCACCCATCTGAGGGAGGAAGTCGTCAGAAGTCACTGGATTGAGCTAAGAGATACTTGCCTCTCACAAAGCTTGAATCCGTGTCCAACGAAATCAATTGGCTGCAAAGGGTACAGGCGGTCAGCATGCGGGAGGTGGAAGCCATAAGCTCAACCCAAAGGAGTGTGCATGCCTTGGAGGCAGCTGTCTGCTAGGCGCGAAATTGACAAGCCAGTCACTTGGTTCTCTCTCTGCTCCTGTCCCGCGTAGAACGAAATGCTGTGCAAGCGAACCGTACAGGCATCAGGATGTGGGAGCGATAGGCCATAAGCTCAACTCTCAGAAGTGTGTTCGCTTTGCAGGCAGATGCCTGCCAGGCACTTATTGATGGAAGCTCGCACCGAGCTACACTCTCATTGAACAAGGACGTTTGCAATGTCTGTATTGAGATCAGATACACTTGAGGAGAATCCTGTCACTTCCACATGCTTTTCACACTACGTCTTCCGGCGCCTAACATAAGGATGCTGGGACCTATCTCTAGGGGCAGTTAGGATGCGGGAGGGTCCTGCTCTCAACTCAGCTCGCACAAGGAAGCATGCCTAGAAGCCAGCTATCAACCTGCTGCGTTCGTAGGGCCCTGAGACCGTAGCAGTACTCTAAGCCAGGAGGTACCCAGAATACCAGTTTTCTGGGCCGGGACTTTCCACTTACCTCTCACAACCCTTCTGTCACGCATCAGGGTAGGCCTGTTAGGAGCGTGGTGTACCTGCAGGCAGGATGTGAGAGGGCCAGTCCATAAGCTCAACTCTCGGAAGTGTGTATGCTTTGCAGGCAGATAGGTCTGCTAGACACTTTGATGGGACCTAGGACCGAGCTACACTCTGGTTGAACAAGGACGTTGCAATGCCTGTATTGAGATCAGATACGCTTGAGGAGAATCCTGTCACTTCCACATGCTTTTCACACAACCTCTTCCGGCGCCTAACAAAAGCATGCTGGGACCTATGTCTACAGGCAATCAGGTTGCGGGAGGGTCCTGCCCTGACCTCACCTCGCACAGGGAGCACGCCTACAAGCCAGCTTTCTACTAGCTGCATCCTTAGGGCACTGAGGACTTAGCAGTACTCTAAGCCAGGAGGGAACCAGAATACCACTCCACTGCAGCTGGAGACACCATCCAAGTCCGCTTACTCCACTTGCGTCTCACAAGCCTCTGACAAACTGCTGAGGTGCAGATGTTCGAAACTCATTCTGCAGGCAGTGTGCAACTGTGAGGGACTGAGGGTGAGGTCACCTCTCCGAAGTAAGTTGCTTTTGGACAAGGCGTTCAGCTAGCTTCTCTCGTATGGCACTTAGGATGTAGCACCTGGCTCACACAGGAAGTACTAGGAAATCGCTAGATTGAGCGTGGATGCACTAGTCTTGTGGGCCGGGACTTTCCATTACCTCTCACAACACTTCAGTCACTCATCGAGCCTAAGCCTGTAATGAGCACGGCGTACCTGCAGGCAGGATGTGGGAGGGACAGGCCATGATTACGCTCAACTCTCAGGAGCGTGTATGCCTAGGAGGCAGATGTCTGCTCCCCACTCATACAGGGGAGTTAGAACCTAGCTACACTCTAATTGAACAAGGACGTTGGCACTCGCTGTATTCAACTCACATTGCCGTGAGGACAGGCATGACGCTTCCACACGCATTTCTCACCACCTGACTCTGCACCTGACATGAGGATTTTGGCAGCTCACCCACAGGGGCACCCGTGGCGGGAGGGTCCTTCGTTGAGCTCAACTCGCCAAAGATAGCATGCCCCGAATGCAGCTTTCCACTAGCTGCGTTGTTATGGCCGTGAGAACGCAGCAGCACTGGAAGTCAGGACGTTGCGTTTATACCGCTCTACTGCACCGAGTGACGGCACCATTGAGGCCTGCAGCTTGCCCCTTGCGTCCCATGAGCTTCTGACAAACATGTCTAGTGAGGATGTTCGTAACTCCATGTGCAGGCAGTGTGGAACTGGGTAGGACCTCGAGTCGGTTCATCTAACAGTAGGAAGTTCCCCTGACAGAGAGCTTGCAACTAGGTACTCAGGGTTGGAAGTTAGTATGTACCACCCATCTGAGGGAGGAAGTCGTCAGAAGTCACTGGATTGAGCTAAGAGATACTTGCCTCTCACAAAGCTTGAATCCGTGTCCAACGAAATCAATTGGCTGCAAAGGGTACAGGCGGTCAGCATGCGGGAGGTGGAAGCCATAAGCTCAACCCAAAGGAGTGTGCATGCCTTGGAGGCAGCTGTCTGCTAGGCGCGAAATTGACAAGCCAGTCACTTGGTTCTCTCTCTGCTCCTGTCCCGCGTAGAACGAAATGCTGTGCAAGCGAACCGTACAGGCATCAGGATGTGGGAGCGATAGGCCATAAGCTCAACTCTCAGAAGTGTGTTCGCTTTGCAGGCAGATGCCTGCCAGGCACTTATTGATGGAAGCTCGCACCGAGCTACACTCTCATTGAACAAGGACGTTTGCAATGTCTGTATTGAGATCAGATACACTTGAGGAGAATCCTGTCACTTCCACATGCTTTTCACACTACGTCTTCCGGCGCCTAACATAAGGATGCTGGGACCTATCTCTAGGGGCAGTTAGGATGCGGGAGGGTCCTGCTCTCAACTCAGCTCGCACAAGGAAGCATGCCTAGAAGCCAGCTATCAACCTGCTGCGTTCGTAGGGCCCTGAGACCGTAGCAGTACTCTAAGCCAGGAGGTACCCAGAATACCAGTTTTCTGGGCCGGGACTTTCCACTTACCTCTCACAACCCTTCTGTCACGCATCAGGGTAGGCCTGTTAGGAGCGCGGTGTACCTGCAGGCAGGATGTGAGAGGGCCAGTCCATAAGCTCAACTCTCGGAAGTGTGTATGCTTTGCAGGCAGATAGGTCTGCTAGACACTTTGATGGGACCTAGGACCGAGCTACACTCTGGTTGAACAAGGACGTTGCAATGCCTGTATTGAGATCAGATACGCTTGAGGAGAATCCTGTCACTTCCACATGCTTTTCACACAACCTCTTCCGGCGCCTAACAAAAGCATGCTGGGACCTATGTCTACAGGCAATCAGGTTGCGGGAGGGTCCTGCCCTGACCTCACCTCGCACAGGGAGCACGCCTACAAGCCAGCTTTCTACTAGCTGCATCCTTAGGGCACTGAGGACTTAGCAGTACTCTAAGCCAGGAGGGAACCAGAATACCACTCCACTGCAGCTGGAGACACCATCCAAGTCCGCTTACTCCACTTGCGTCTCACAAGCCTCTGACAAACTGCTGAGGTGCAGATGTTCGAAACTCATTCTGCAGGCAGTGTGCAACTGTGAGGGACTGAGGGTGAGGTCACCTCTCCGAAGTAAGTTGCTTTTGGACAAGGCGTTCAGCTAGCTTCTCTCGTATGGCACTTAGGATGTAGCACCTGGCTCACACAGGAAGTACTAGGAAATCGCTAGATTGAGCGTGGATGCACTAGTCTTGTGGGCCGGGACTTTCCATTACCTCTCACAACACTTCAGTCACTCATCGAGCCTAAGCCTGTAATGAGCACGGCGTACCTGCAGGCAGGATGTGGGAGGGACAGGCCATGATTACGCTCAACTCTCAGGAGCGTGTATGCCTAGGAGGCAGATGTCTGCTCCCCACTCATACAGGGGAGTTAGAACCTAGCTACACTCTAATTGAACAAGGACGTTGGCACTCGCTGTATTCAACTCACATTGCCGTGAGGACAGGCATGACGCTTCCACACGCATTTCTCACCACCTGACTCTGCACCTGACATGAGGATTTTGGCAGCTCACCCACAGGGGCACCCGTGGCGGGAGGGTCCTTCGTTGAGCTCAACTCGCCAAAGATAGCATGCCCCGAATGCAGCTTTCCACTAGCTGCGTTGTTATGGCCGTGAGAACGCAGCAGCACTGGAAGTCAGGACGTTGCGTTTATACCGCTCTACTGCACCGAGTGACGGCACCATTGAGGCCTGCAGCTTGCCCCTTGCGTCCCATGAGCTTCTGACAAACATGTCTAGTGAGGATGTTCGTAACTCCATGTGCAGGCAGTGTGGAACTGGGTAGGACCTCGAGTCGGTTCATCTAACAGTAGGAAGTTCCCCTGACAGAGAGCTTGCAACTAGGTACTCAGGGTTGGAAGTTAGTATGTACCACCCATCTGAGGGAGGAAGTCGTCAGAAGTCACTGGATTGAGCTAAGAGATACTTGCCTCTCACAAAGCTTGAATCCGTGTCCAACGAAATCAATTGGCTGCAAAGGGTACAGGCGGTCAGCATGCGGGAGGTGGAAGCCATAAGCTCAACCCAAAGGAGTGTGCATGCCTTGGAGGCAGCTGTCTGCTAGGCGCGAAATTGACAAGCCAGTCACTTGGTTCTCTCTCTGCTCCTGTCCCGCGTAGAACGAAATGCTGTGCAAGCGAACCGTACAGGCATCAGGATGTGGGAGCGATAGGCCATAAGCTCAACTCTCAGAAGTGTGTTCGCTTTGCAGGCAGATGCCTGCCAGGCACTTATTGATGGAAGCTCGCACCGAGCTACACTCTCATTGAACAAGGACGTTTGCAATGTCTGTATTGAGATCAGATACACTTGAGGAGAATCCTGTCACTTCCACATGCTTTTCACACTACGTCTTCCGGCGCCTAACATAAGGATGCTGGGACCTATCTCTAGGGGCAGTTAGGATGCGGGAGGGTCCTGCTCTCAACTCAGCTCGCACAAGGAAGCATGCCTAGAAGCCAGCTATCAACCTGCTGCGTTCGTAGGGCCCTGAGACCGTAGCAGTACTCTAAGCCAGGAGGTACCCAGAATACCAGTTTTCTGGGCCGGGACTTTCCACTTACCTCTCACAACCCTTCTGTCACGCATCAGGGTAGGCCTGTTAGGAGCCTGGTTTACCTGCAGGCAGGATGTGAGAGGGCCAGTCCATAAGCTCAACTCTCGGAAGTGTGTATGCTTTGCAGGCAGATAGGTCTGCTAGACACTTTGATGGGACCTAGGACCGAGCTACACTCTGGTTGAACAAGGACGTTGCAATGTCTGTATTGAGATCAGATACGCTTGAGGAGAATCCTGTCACTTCCACATGCTTTTCACACAACCTCTTCCGGCGCCTAACAAAAGCATGCTGGGACCTATGTCTACAGGCAATCAGGTTGCGGGAGGGTCCTGCCCTGACCTCACCTCGCACAGGGAGCACGCCTACAAGCCAGCTTTCTACTAGCTGCATCCTTAGGGCACTGAGGACTTAGCAGTACTCTAAGCCAGGAGGGAACCAGAATACCACTCCACTGCAGCTGGAGACACCATCCAAGTCCGCTTACTCCACTTGCGTCTCACAAGCCTCTGACAAACTGCTGAGGTGCAGATGTTCGAAACTCATTCTGCAGGCAGTGTGCAACTGTGAGGGACTGAGGGTGAGGTCACCTCTCCGAAGTAAGTTGCTTTTGGACAAGGCGTTCAGCTAGCTTCTCTCGTATGGCACTTAGGATGTAGCACCTGGCTCACACAGGAAGTACTAGGAAATCGCTAGATTGAGCGTGGATGCACTAGTCTTGTGGGCCGGGACTTTCCATTACCTCTCACAACACTTCAGTCACTCATCGAGCCTAAGCCTGTAATGAGCACGGCGTACCTGCAGGCAGGATGTGGGAGGGACAGGCCATGATTACGCTCAACTCTCAGGAGCGTGTATGCCTAGGAGGCAGATGTCTGCTCCCCACTCATACAGGGGAGTTAGAACCTAGCTACACTCTAATTGAACAAGGACGTTGGCACTCGCTGTATTCAACTCACATTGCCGTGAGGACAGGCATGACGCTTCCACACGCATTTCTCACCACCTGACTCTGCACCTGACATGAGGATTTTGGCAGCTCACCCACAGGGGCACCCGTGGCGGGAGGGTCCTTCGTTGAGCTCAACTCGCCAAAGATAGCATGCCCCGAATGCAGCTTTCCACTAGCTGCGTTGTTATGGCCGTGAGAACGCAGCAGCACTGGAAGTCAGGACGTTGCGTTTATACCGCTCTACTGCACCGAGTGACGGCACCATTGAGGCCTGCAGCTTGCCCCTTGCGTCCCATGAGCTTCTGACAAACATGTCTAGTGAGGATGTTCGTAACTCCATGTGCAGGCAGTGTGGAACTGGGTAGGACCTCGAGTCAGTTCATCTAACAGTAGGAAGTTCCCCTGACAGAGAGCTTGCAACTAGGTACTCAGGGTTGGAAGTTAGTATGTACCACCCATCTGAGGGAGGAAGTCGTCAGAAGTCACTGGATTGAGCTAAGAGATACTTGCCTCTCACAAAGCTTGAATCCGTGTCCAACGAAATCAATTGGCTGCAAAGGGTACAGGCGGTCAGCATGCGGGAGGTGGAAGCCATAAGCTCAACCCAAAGGAGTGTGCATGCCTTGGAGGCAGCTGTCTGCTAGGCGCGAAATTGACAAGCCAGTCACTTGGTTCTCTCTCTGCTCCTGTCCCGCGTAGAACGAAATGCTGTGCAAGCGAACCGTACAGGCATCAGGATGTGGGAGCGATAGGCCATAAGCTCAACTCTCAGAAGTGTGTTCGCTTTGCAGGCAGATGCCTGCCAGGCACTTATTGATGGAAGCTCGCACCGAGCTACACTCTCATTGAACAAGGACGTTTGCAATGTCTGTATTGAGATCAGATACACTTGAGGAGAATCCTGTCACTTCCACATGCTTTTCACACTACGTCTTCCGGCGCCTAACATAAGGATGCTGGGACCTATCTCTAGGGGCAGTTAGGATGCAGGAGGGTCCTGCTCTCAACTCAGCTCGCACAAGGAAGCATGCCTAGAAGCCAGCTATCAACCTGCTGCGTTCGTAGGGCCCTGAGACCGTAGCAGTACTCTAAGCCAGGAGGTACCCAGAATACCAGTTTTCTGGGCCGGGACTTTCCACTTACCTCTCACAACCCTTCTGTCACGCATCAGGGTAGGCCTGTTAGGAGCGCGGTGTACCTGCAGGCAGGATGTGAGAGGGCCAGTCCATAAGCTCAACTCTCGGAAGTGTGTATGCTTTGCAGGCAGATAGGTCTGCTAGACACTTTGATGGGACCTAGGACCGAGCTACACTCTGGTTGAACAAGGACGTTGCAATGTCTGTATTGAGATCAGATACGCTTGAGGAGAATCCTGTCACTTCCACATGCTTTTCACACAACCTCTTCCGGCGCCTAACAAAAGCATGCTGGGACCTATGTCTACAGGCAATCAGGTTGCGGGAGGGTCCTGCCCTGACCTCACCTCGCACAGGGAGCACGCCTACAAGCCAGCTTTCTACTAGCTGCATCCTTAGGGCACTGAGGACTTAGCAGTACTCTAAGCCAGGAGGGAACCAGAATACCACTCCACTGCAGCTGGAGACACCATCCAAGTCCGCTTACTCCACTTGCGTCTCACAAGCCTCTGACAAACTGCTGAGGTGCAGATGTTCGAAACTCATTCTGCAGGCAGTGTGCAACTGTGAGGGACTGAGGGTGAGGTCACCTCTCCGAAGTAAGTTGCTTTTGGACAAGGCGTTCAGCTAGCTTCTCTCGTATGGCACTTAGGATGTAGCACCTGGCTCACACAGGAAGTACTAGGAAATCGCTAGATTGAGCGTGGATGCACTAGTCTTGTGGGCCGGGACTTTCCATTACCTCTCACAACACTTCAGTCACTCATCGAGCCTAAGCCTGTAATGAGCACGGCGTACCTGCAGGCAGGATGTGGGAGGGACAGGCCATGATTACGCTCAACTCTCAGGAGCGTGTATGCCTAGGAGGCAGATGTCTGCTCCCCACTCATACAGGGGAGTTAGAACCTAGCTACACTCTAATTGAACAAGGACGTTGGCACTCGCTGTATTCAACTCACATTGCCGTGAGGACAGGCATGACGCTTCCACACGCATTTCTCACCACCTGACTCTGCACCTGACATGAGGATTTTGGCAGCTCACCCACAGGGGCACCCGTGGCGGGAGGGTCCTTCGTTGAGCTCAACTCGCCAAAGATAGCATGCCCCGAATGCAGCTTTCCACTAGCTGCGTTGTTATGGCCGTGAGAACGCAGCAGCACTGGAAGTCAGGACGTTGCGTTTATACCGCTCTACTGCACCGAGTGACGGCACCATTGAGGCCTGCAGCTTGCCCCTTGCGTCCCATGAGCTTCTGACAAACATGTCTAGTGAGGATGTTCGTAACTCCATGTGCAGGCAGTGTGGAACTGGGTAGGACCTCGAGTCAGTTCATCTAACAGTAGGAAGTTCCCCTGACAGAGAGCTTGCAACTAGGTACTCAGGGTTGGAAGTTAGTATGTACCACCCATCTGAGGGAGGAAGTCGTCAGAAGTCACTGGATTGAGCTAAGAGATACTTGCCTCTCACAAAGCTTGAATCCGTGTCCAACGAAATCAATTGGCTGCAAAGGGTACAGGCGGTCAGCATGCGGGAGGTGGAAGCCATAAGCTCAACCCAAAGGAGTGTGCATGCCTTGGAGGCAGCTGTCTGCTAGGCGCGAAATTGACAAGCCAGTCACTTGGTTCTCTCTCTGCTCCTGTCCCGCGTAGAACGAAATGCTGTGCAAGCGAACCGTACAGGCATCAGGATGTGGGAGCGATAGGCCATAAGCTCAACTCTCAGAAGTGTGTTCGCTTTGCAGGCAGATGCCTGCCAGGCACTTATTGATGGAAGCTCGCACCGAGCTACACTCTCATTGAACAAGGACGTTTGCAATGTCTGTATTGAGATCAGATACACTTGAGGAGAATCCTGTCACTTCCACATGCTTTTCACACTACGTCTTCCGGCGCCTAACATAAGGATGCTGGGACCTATCTCTAGGGGCAGTTAGGATGCGGGAGGGTCCTGCTCTCAACTCAGCTCGCACAAGGAAGCTTGCCTAGAAGCCAGCTATCAACCTGCTGCGTTCTTAGGGCCCTGAGACCGTAGCAGTACTCTAAGCCAGGAGGTACCCAGAATACCAGTTTTCTGGGCCGGGACTTTCCACTTACCTCTCACAACCCTTCTGTCACGCATCAGGGTAGGCCTGTTAGGAGCGCGGTGTACCTGCAGGCAGGATGTGAGAGGGACAGTCCATAAGCTCAACTCTCGGAAGTGTGTATGCTTTGCAGGCAGATAGGTCTGCTAGACACTTTGATGGGACCTAGGACCGAGCTACACTCTCGTTGAACAAGGACGTTGCAATGTCTGTATTGAGATCAGATACGCTTGAGGAGAATCCTGTCACTTCCACATGCTTTTCACACAACCTCTTCCGGCGCCTAACAAAAGCATGCTGGGACCTATGTCTACAGGCAATCAGGTTGCGGGAGGGTCCTGCCCTGACCTCACCTCGCACAGGGAGCACGCCTACAAGCCAGCTTTCTACTAGCTGCATCCTTAGGGCACTGAGGACTTAGCAGTACTCTAAGCCAGGAGGGAACCAGAATACCACTCCACTGCAGCTGGAGACACCATCCAAGTCCGCTTACTCCACTTGCGTCTCACAAGCCTCTGACAAACTGCTGAGGTGCAGATGTTCGAAACTCATTCTGCAGGCAGTGTGCAACTGTGAGGGACTGAGGGTGAGGTCACCTCTCCGAAGTAAGTTGCTTTTGGACAAGGCGTTCAGCTAGCTTCTCTCGTATGGCACTTAGGATGTAGCACCTGGCTCACACAGGAAGTACTAGGAAATCGCTAGATTGAGCGTGGATGCACTAGTCTTGTGGGCCGGGACTTTCCATTACCTCTCACAACACTTCAGTCACTCATCGAGCCTAAGCCTGTAATGAGCACGGCGTACCTGCAGGCAGGATGTGGGAGGGACAGGCCATGATTACGCTCAACTCTCAGGAGCGTGTATGCCTAGGAGGCAGATGTCTGCTCCCCACTCATACAGGGGAGTTAGAACCTAGCTACACTCTAATTGAACAAGGACGTTGGCACTCGCTGTATTCAACTCACATTGCCGTGAGGACAGGCCTGACGCTTCCACACGCATTTCTCACCACCTGACTCTGCACCTGACATGAGGATTTTGGCAGCTCACCCACAGGGGCACCCGTGGCGGGAGGGTCCTTCGTTGAGCTCAACTCGCCAAAGATAGCATGCCCCGAATGCAGCTTTCCACTAGCTGCGTTGTTATGGCCGTGAGAACGCAGCAGCACTGGAAGTCAGGACGTTGCGTTTATACCGCTCTACTGCACCGAGTGACGGCACCATTGAGGCCTGCAGCTTGCCCCTTGCGTCCCATGAGCTTCTGACAAACATGTCTAGTGAGGATGTTCGTAACTCCATGTGCAGGCAGTGTGGAACTGGGTAGGACCTCGAGTCGGTTCATCTAACAGTAGGAAGTTCCCCTGACAGAGAGCTTGCAACTAGGTACTCAGGGTTGGAAGTTAGTATGTACCACCCATCTGAGGGAGGAAGTCGTCAGAAGTCACTGGATTGAGCTAAGAGATACTTGCCTCTCACAAAGCTTGAATCCGTGTCCAACGAAATCAATTGGCTGCAAAGGGTACAGGCGGTCAGCATGCGGGAGGTGGAAGCCATAAGCTCAACCCAAAGGAGTGTGCATGCCTTGGAGGCAGCTGTCTGCTAGGCGCGAAATTGACAAGCCAGTCACTTGGTTCTCTCTCTGCTCCTGTCCCGCGTAGAACGAAATGCTGTGCAAGCGAACCGTACAGGCATCAGGATGTGGGAGCGATAGGCCATAAGCTCAACTCTCAGAAGTGTGTTCGCTTTGCAGGCAGATGCCTGCCAGGCACTTATTGATGGAAGCTCGCACCGAGCTACACTCTCATTGAACAAGGACGTTTGCAATGTCTGTATTGAGATCAGATACACTTGAGGAGAATCCTGTCACTTCCACATGCTTTTCACACTACGTCTTCCGGCGCCTAACATAAGGATGCTGGGACCTATCTCTAGGGGCAGTTAGGATGCGGGAGGGTCCTGCTCTCAACTCAGCTCGCACAAGGAAGCTTGCCTAGAAGCCAGCTATCAACCTGCTGCGTTCTTAGGGCCCTGAGACCGTAGCAGTACTCTAAGCCAGGAGGTACCCAGAATACCAGTTTTCTGGGCCGGGACTTTCCACTTACCTCTCACAACCCTTCTGTCACGCATCAGGGTAGGCCTGTTAGGAGCGCGGTGTACCTGCAGGCAGGATGTGAGAGGGACAGTCCATAAGCTCAACTCTCGGAAGTGTGTATGCTTTGCAGGCAGATAGGTCTGCTAGACACTTTGATGGGACCTAGGACCGAGCTACACTCTCGTTGAACAAGGACGTTGCAATGTCTTTATTGAGATCAGATACGCTTGAGGAGAATCCTGTCACTTCCACATGCTTTTCACACAACCTCTTCCGGCGCCTAACAAAAGCATGCTGGGACCTATGTCTACAGGCAATCAGGTTGCGGGAGGGTCCTGCCCTGACCTCACCTCGCACAGGGAGCACGCCTACAAGCCAGCTTTCTACTAGCTGCATCCTTAGGGCACTGAGGACTTAGCAGTACTCTAAGCCAGGAGGGAACCAGAATACCACTCCACTGCAGCTGGAGACACCATCCAAGTCCGCTTACTCCACTTGCGTCTCACAAGCCTCTGACAAACTGCTGAGGTGCAGATGTTCGAAACTCATTCTGCAGGCAGTGTGCAACTGTGAGGGACTGAGGGTGAGGTCACCTCTCCGAAGTAAGTTGCTTTTGGACAAGGCGTTCAGCTAGCTTCTCTCGTATGGCACTTAGGATGTAGCACCTGGCTCACACAGGAAGTACTAGGAAATCGCTAGATTGAGCGTGGATGCACTAGTCTTGTGGGCCGGGACTTTCCATTACCTCTCACAACACTTCAGTCACTCATCGAGCCTAAGCCTGTAATGAGCACGGCGTACCTGCAGGCAGGATGTGGGAGGGACAGGCCATAAGCTCAACTCTCAGGAGCGTGTATGCCTAGGAGGCAGATGTCTGCTCCCCACTCATACAGGGGAGTTAGAACCTAGCTACACTCTAATTGAACAAGGACGTTGGCACTCGCTGTATTCAACTCACATTGCCGTGAGGACAGGCCTGACGCTTCCACACGCATTTCTCACCACCTGACTCTGCACCTGACATGAGGATTTTGGCAGCTCACCCACAGGGGCACCCGTGGCGGGAGGGTCCTTCGTTGAGCTCAACTCGCCAAAGATAGCATGCCCCGAATGCAGCTTTCCACTAGCTGCGTTGTTATGGCCGTGAGAACGCAGCAGCACTGGAAGTCAGGACGTTGCGTTTAAACCGCTCTACTGCACCGAGTGACAGCACCATTGAGGCCTGCAGCTTGCCCCTTGCGTCCCATGAGCTTCTGACAAACATGTCTAATGAGGATGTTCGTAACGCCATGTGCAGCAGTGTGGAACTGGGAAGGACCGCAACTCAGTTCATCTAACAGTAGGAAGTTCCCCTGACAGAGAGCTTGCAACTAGGTACTCAGGGTTGGAAGTTAGTATGTACCACCCATCTGAGGGAGGAAGTCGTCAGAAGTCACTGGATTGAGCTAAGAGATACTTGCCTCTCACAAAGCTTGAATCCGTGTCCAACGAAATCAATTGGCTGCAAAGGGTACAGGCGGTCAGCATGCGGGAGGTGGAAGCCATAAGCTCAACCCAAAGGAGTGTGCATGCCTTGGAGGCAGCTGTCTGCTAGGCACGAAATTGACAAGCCAGTCACTTGGTTCTCTCTCTGCTCCTGTCCCGCGTAGAACGAAATGCTGTGCAAGCGAACCGTACAGGCATCAGGATGTGGGAGCGATAGGCCATAAGCTCAACTCTCAGAAGTGTGTTCGCTTTGCAGGCAGATGCCTGCCAGGCACTTATTGATGGAAGCTCGCACCGAGCTACACTCTCATTGAACAAGGACGTTTGCAATGTCTGTATTGAGATCAGATACACTTGAGGAGAATCCTGTCACTTCCACATGCTTTTCACACAACCTCTTCCGGCGCCTAACATAAGGATGCAGGGATCTATCTCTACGGGCAGTTAGGATGCGGGAGGGTCCTGCTCTCAACTCAGCTCGCACAAGGAAGCTTGCCTAGAAGCCAGCTATCAACCTGCTGCGTTCTTAGGGCCCTGAGACCGTAGTAGTACTCTAAGGCAGGAGGTACCCAGAATACCAGTTTTCTGGGCCGGGACTTTCCACTTACCTCTCACAACACTTCGGTCACGCATCAGGGCTAGGCCTATTAGGAGCCTGGTTTACCTGCAGGCAGGATGTGAGAGGGACAGTCCATAAGCTCAACTCTCGGAAGTGTGTATGCTTTGCAGGCAGATAGGTCTGCTAGACACTTTGATGGGACCTAGGACCGAGCTACACTCTCGTTGAACAAGGACGTTGCAATGTCTTTATTGAGATCAGATACGCTTGAGGAGAATCCTGTCACTTCCACATGCTTTTCACACAACCTCTTCCGGCGCCTAACAAAAGGATGCTGGGACCTATGTCTACAGGCAATCAGGTTGCGGGAGGGTCCTGCCCTGACCTCACCTCGCACAGGGAGCACGCCTACAAGCCAGCTTTCTACTAGCTGCATCCTTAGGGCACTGAGGACTTAGCAGTACTCTAAGCCAGGAGGTAACCAGAATACCACTCCACTGCAGCTGGAGACACCATCCAAGTCCGCTTACTCCACTTGCGTCTCACAAGCCTCTGACAAACTGCTGAGGTGCAGATGTTCGAAACTCATTCTGCAGGCAGTGTGCAACTGTGAGGGACTGAGGGTGAGGTCACCTCTCCGAAGTAAGTTGCTTTTGGACAAGGCGTTCAGCTAGCTTCTCTCGTATGGCACTTAGGATGTAGCACCTGGCTCACACAGGAACGACGAGCACCGCGCTAGCTGGAGCGTGGATGCCCTAGTCGTGTGGGCCGGGACGTTCCATTACCTCTCACTGCACTTCAGTCACTCAACGAGGCTATGCCTGTAATGAGCACGGCGTACCTGCAGGCAGGATGTGGGAGGGACAGGCCATGATTACGCTCAACTCTCAGGAGCGTGTATGCCTAGGAGGCAGATGTCTGCTCCCCACTCATACAGGGGAGTTAGAACCTAGCTACACTCTAATTGAACAAGGACGTTGGCACTCGCTGTATTCAACTCACATTGCCGTGAGGACAGGCCTGACGCTTCCACACGCATTTCTCACCACCTGACTCTGCACCTGACATGAGGATTTTGGCAGCTCACCCACAGGGGCACCCGTGGCGGGAGGGTCCTTCGTTGAGCTCAACTCGCCAAAGATAGCATGCCCCGAATGCAGCTTTCCACTAGCTGCGTTGTTATGGCCGTGAGAACGCAGCAGCACTGGAAGTCAGGACGTTGCGTTTATACCGCTCTACTGCACCGAGTGACGGCACCATTGAGGCCTGCAGCTTGCCCCTTGCGTCCCATGAGCTTCTGACAAACATGTCTAGTGAGGATGTTCGTAACTCCATGTGCAGGCAGTGTGGACCTGGGAAGGACCGCGAGTCAGCTCATCTCACAGAAGGAAGTTCCCCTGAGAGAGAGCTTGCAACTAGGTACTCAGGGTTGGAAGTTAGTATGTACCACCCATCTGAGGGAGGAAGTCGTCAGAAGTCACTGGATTGAGCTAAGAGACACTTGCCTCTCACAAAGCTTAAATCCCGTGTCCAACGAAATCCCTTGGCTGCAAAGGGTACAGGCGGTCAGCATGTGGGAGGTTGAAGCCATGAGTTCAACCCAAAGGACTGCCTTGGAGGCAGCTGTCTGCTAGGCAAGAAATTGAAAAGCCAGTCACTTGGTTCTCTCTCTGCTCCTGTCCCGCATAGAACGAAATGCTGTGCAAGCAAACCGTACAGGCTCAGGACGTGGGAGCGATAGGCCATAAGCTCTATTCTCAGAAGTGTGTACGCTTTGCAGGCAGATGGCTGCTAGACACTTATTGATGGGAGCTGGGACCGAGCAACACTCTCATTGAACCGGACGTTTGCAATGTCTGTATTGGACTCAGATTAACTTGAGCAGAGCCCTGTCACTTCCATATGCTTTTCACACAACCGCTTCCGGCACCTAACATAAGGATGCTGGGACCTAGGTCTACGGGCAGTCAGGATGCGGGAGGGTCCTGCCCTGACCTCAGCTCGCACAAGGAAGCTTGCCTAGAATCCATCTTTCAACTAGCTTCGTTCTTAGGTCACTGAGACCTTATCATTACTCTAAGCCATGAGGTACCCAGAATAACAGTTTTCTGGGCCGGGACTTTCCACTTACCTCTCACAACACTTCGGTCACGCATCAGGGCTAGGCCTATTAGGAGCACGGTGTCCCTGCAGGCAGGATGTGAGAGGGACAGTTCATAAGCTCAACTCTCGGAAGTGTGTATGCATCTGCAGGCAGATAGGCCTGCTAGACACTTTGATGGGAGCTAGGACCGAGCTACACTCTCATAGAACAAGGACGTTTGCAATGTCTGTATTGAGATCAGATACACTTGAGGAGAATCCTGTCACTTCCACATGCTTTTCACACAACTTCTTCCTGCGCCTAACCTAAGGATGCTGGGACCCCTGTCTACGGGCAGTCAGGATGCCGGAGGGTCCTGCCCTGACCTCAGCTTGCACAAGGAAGCATGCCTACAAGCCAGCTTTCAACTAGCTGCGTTCTTAGGGCACTGAAAACGTAGCAGTACTCTAAGCCAGGAGGTACCTAGAATACCACTCCACTGCAGTTGGAGACACTCTCCAGGTCTGCTTATTCCACTTGCGTCTCACAAGCTTGTGACAAACGGCTGTGGTGCAGAGGTTCGAAACTCATTCTGCAGACAGTGTGCAACTGTGAGGGACTGAGGGTGAGCCTCAACTCTCCGAAGTAAGTTGCTTTGGGACAAGGCGTTCAGCTAGCTTCTCTCGTATGGCACTTAGGATGTAGCACCTGGCTCACACAGGAAATACTAGCAAATCGCTAGATTGAGCTTGGATGCACTAGTCTTGTGGGCCGGGACGTTCCATATACCTCTAACAACACATCAGTCACTCATCGAGGCTAGGCCTGTTATGAGCGAGGTGTACCTGCAGGCAGGATGTGGGAGGGACAGGCCATGATTACGCTCAACTCTCAGGAGCGTGTATGCCTAGGAGGCAGATGTCTGCTCCCCACTCATACAGGGGAGGTAGAACCTAGCTACACTCTAATTGAACAAGGACGTTGGCACTCGCTGTATTCAACTCACATTGCCGTGAGGACAGGCCTGACGCTTCCACACGCATTTCTCACCACCTGACTCTGCACCTGACATGAGGATTTTGGCAGCTCACCCACAGGGGTACCCGGGGCGGGAGGGTCCTTCGTTGAGCTCGACTCTCCAAAGGTAGCATGCCCCGAATGCAGCTTTCCACTAGCTGCGTTCTTATGGCCGTGAGAACGCAGCAGCACTGGAAGGCAGGACGTTGCGTTTATACCGCTCTACTGCACCGAGTGACAGCACCATTGAGGCCTGCAGCTTGCCCCTTGCGTCCCATGAGCTTCTGACAAACATGTCTAGTGAGGATGTTCGTAACTCCATGTGCAGGCAGTGTGGAACTGGGAAGGACCGCGAGTCAGCTCATCTCACAGAAGGAAGTTCCCCTGAGAGAGAGCTTGCAACTAGGTACTCAGGGTTGGAAGTTAGTATGTACCACCCATCTGAGGGAGGAAGTCGTCAGAAGTCACTGGATTGAGCTAAGAGACACTTGCCTCTCACAAAGCTTGAATCCCGTGTCCAACGAAATCCCTTGGCTGCAAAGGGTACAGGCGATCAGCATGTGGGAGGTGGAAGCCATAAGCTCAACCCAATGGAGTGTGCATGCCTTGGAGGCAGCTGTGTGCTAGGCACGAAATTGACAAGCCAGTCACTTGGTTCTCTCTCTGCTCCTGTCCCGCGTAGAACGAAATGCTGTGCAAGCGAACCGTACAGGCATCAGGATGTGGGAGCGATAGGCCATAAACTCAACTCTCGGAAGTGTGTTCGCTTTGCAGGCAGATGCCTGCCAGACACTTATTGATGGAAGCTAGCACCGAGCTACACTCTCTTTGAACAAGGACGTTTTCAATGTCTGTATTGAGATCAGATACACTTGAGGAGAATCCTGTCACTTCCACATGCTTTTCACACAACCTCTTCCGGCGCCTAAAAAAAGGAGGCTGGGACCTTTGTCTACGGGCAGTCAGGATGCAGGAGGGTCCTGCCCTGAACTCAGCACGCACAAGGAAGCATGCCTAGAAGCCAGCTTTCAACTAGCTGCGTTCTTAGAACACTGAGAACGTAGCAGTACTCTAAGCCAGAGGGTACCCAGAATACCAGTTTTCTGGGCCGGGACTTTCCACTTACCTCTCACAACGTTTCAGTCACGCATCGGGGCCTGGCCTGTTAGGAGCACGGTGTCCCTGCAGGCAGGATGTGGGAGGGACAGGTCATAAGCTCAACTCTCGGAAGTGTGTAGGCATCTGCAGGCAGATAGGCCTGCTAGACACTTTGATGGGAGCTAGGACCGAGCTACACTCTCATTGAACAAGGACGTTTGCAATGTCTGTACTGAGATCAGATACACTTGAGGAGAATCCTGTCACTTCCACATGCTTTTCACACAACCTCTTCCTGCGCCTAACATAAGGATGTTGAGTCCTACATCTACAGGCAGTCACAATTCGGGAGAGTCCTTCCCTGCCCTCAGCTCGCACAAGGAGGCATGCCTAGAAACCAGCTTTCAACTAGCCGCGTTCTGAGGGCACTGAAACCGTAGCAGTGTTCTAAGCCAGGAGGTACCCAGAATACCACTCCACTGCAGCTGGAGACAACATCCAAGTCCGCTCATTCCACTTGCGTCTCACAAGCCTCTGACAAACTGCTGAGGTGCAGATGTTCGAAACTCATTCTGCAGGCAGTGTGCAACTGTGAGGGACTGAGGGTGAGGTCACCTCTCCGAAGTAAGTTGCTTTTGGACAAGGCGTTCAGCTAGCTTCTCTCGTATGGCACTTAGGATGTAGCACCTGGCTCACACAGGAAATACTAGGAAATCGCTAGATTGAGCTAGGAGGCACTAGCCTTGTGGGCCGGGACTTTCCATTTACTTCTCACAACACTTCAGCCACGCATCGAGCCTAGGCCTGTTATGAGCACGGTGTACCTGCAGGCTGGATGTGGGAGGGACAGGCCATAAGCTCAACTCTCAGGAGCCTGTATGCCTAGGAGTCAGATGTCTGCTCCCCACTCATACAGGGGAGTTAGAACCTAGCTACACTCTAATTGAACAAGGACGTTGGCACTCGCTGTATTCAACTCACATTGCCGTGAGGACAGGCCTGACGCTTCCACACGCATTTCTCACCACCTGACTCTGCACCTGACATGAGGATTTTGGCAGCTCACCCACAGGGGCACCCGTGGCGGGAGGGTCCTTCGTTGAGCTCAACTCGCCAAAGATAGCATGCCCCGAATGCAGCTTTCCACTAGCTGCGTTGTTATGGCCGTGAGAACGCAGCAGCACTGGAAGTCAGGACGTTGCGTTTAAACCGCTCTACTGCACCGAGTGACAGCACCATTGAGGCCTGCAGCTTGCCCCTTGCGTCCCATGAGCTTCTGACAAACATGTCTAGTGAGGATGTTCGTAACTCCATGTGCAGGCAGTGTGGAACTGGGAAGGATCGCGAGTCAGCTCATCTCACAGAAGGAAGTTCCCCTGACAGAGAGCTTGCAACTAGGTACTCAGGGTTGGAAGTTAGTATGTACCACCCATCTGAGGGAGGAAGTCGTCAGAAGTCACTGGATTGAGCTAAGAGATACTTGCCTCTCACAAAGCTTGAATCCGTGTCCAACGAAATCAATTGGCTGCAAAGGGTACAGGCGATCAGCATGTGGGAGGTGGAAGCCATGAGCTCAACCCAATGGAGTGTGCATGCCTTGGAGGCAGCTGTGTGCTAGGCAAGAAATTGACAAGCCAGTCACTTGGTTCTCTCTCTGCTCCTGTCCCGCGTAGAACGAAATGCTGTGCAAGCGAACCGTACAGGCATCAGGATGTGGGAGCGATAGGCCATAAGCTCAACTCTCAGAAGTGTGTTCGCTTTGCAGGCAGATGCCTGCCAGGCACTTATTGATGGAAGCTCGCACCGAGCTACACTCTCATTGAACAAGGACGTTTGCAATGTCTGTATTGAGATCAGATACACTTGAGGAGAATCCTGTCACTTCCACATGCTTTTCACACAACCTCTTCCGGCGCCTAACATAAGGATGCAGGGACCTATCTCTAGGGGCAGTTAGGATGCGGGAGGGTCCTGCTCTCAACTCAGCTCGCACAAGGAAGCTTGCCTAGAAGCCAGCTATCAACCTGCTGCGTTCTTAGGGCCCTGAGACCGTAGTAGTACTCTAAGGCAGGAGGTACCCAGAATACCAGTTTTCTGGGCCGGGACTTTCCACTTACCTCTCACAACCCTTCTGTCACGCATCAGGGTAGGCCTGTTAGGAGCGCGGTGTACCTGCAGGCAGGATGTGAGAGGGCCAGTCCATAAGCTCAACTCTCGGAAGTGTGTATGCTTTGCAGGCAGATAGGTCTGCTAGACACTTTGATGGGACCTAGGACCGAGCTACACTCTGGTTGAACAAGGACGTTGCAATGTCTGTATTGAGA
>CM044694.1:0-2500 GCA_024500485.1 Vulpes ferrilata
TTAATTTTAATAACTTTTAATTTAATTTAATTCTTCTTAATTTTAATTAATTTTAATTTTTTAATTTTAATTTAATTTAATTTTAATTTAATTTTAATTTTAATTTTAATTTAATTTTAATTAATTTAATTTTAATTTAATTTTAATTCCACCCTAAATCTAACTCAATTTTTAATTTTAATTTTAATTTTAATTTTAATTCCTAACCTAACTCAACTCCTAACTCCTAACCCTAACTCCTAACTCCTAACCCTAACTCCTAACTCCTAACTCCTAACCCTAACTCCTAACTCCTAACTCCTAACCCTAACCCTAACCTCACTCCTAACCCTAACCCTAACTCCTAACCCTAACCCTAACTCCTAACCTCTAACCCTAACTCCTAACTCCTAACCCTAACCCTAACTCCTAACTCCTAATCTCCTAACCCTAACCCTAACCCATACCCAGCCCCTAACCCTAACTCGTAACTCGACCACTCCTAACCCTAACCCTAACTCCTAACCGGTACTAACCCTAACCCTGCTCAACCCTAACCCATACCCTAACCCTAACCCTTGAACTCCTAACCCTAACCCCTAACCTCCTAACTTTCCTAACCCTAACCCTAACTCCTAACTCCTAACTCCTAATCCTAATCCTCTAACCCTAACTCCTAACCTCTAACTCCTAACCCTAACCCTAACTCCTAACTCCTAACCCTAACTCCTAACCCTAACTCCTAACTCCTAACCCTAACCTCCTAACCCTAACCCTAACCCTAACTCCTAACCCTACACCCTGTGAACCCTAACCCTAACTCCTAACCCTAACTCCTAACTCCTAACCCTAACCCTAACTCCTAACCTTGCAACTAACCCTAACCCTAACCCTAACCTCGCTAACCCTAACCCTAACCCTAACCCTTAACCTCAACTCCTAAACCTCTAACTCCATAACCCCCAAACCCTAACTCCTAACTCCTAACTCGATACTCAACTCCTAAACTCTCACTTAACTCCTAACCCTAACCTCGTGGGCAGTACTCCTAACTCCTAACTCCTAACTCAACCCTGCAACTCCTAACTCCTAACCCTAACTCTGGGCAAGGGTAACTCCTAACCCTAACCTGCTAAATCCCTACACCCTAACTCCTAACTCCTAACCCTAACCCTAACCCTAACCTCAACTCCATAACCCTACATGTACCCTAACCCATAACCCTAACCCTAACCCTAACCCTTAACTCCATCCCTAACCCTAAATCCTAACTCACTAACTAACCCTAACCCTAACTCCTAACCCTGCTGCACCCTAACCCTGGCAACCTAACCCTAACCCTAACCCCTAACCCTAACTCCTAACCCTAAAACTCCTAACCCTAACCCCTAACCCTAACTCCTAACTCCTAACCCTAACCCTAACTCAGCACAAACCTCTAACTCCTAACCCTAACCCTAACTCCTAACTCCTAACCCTAACTCACACTAACCCTAACCTCTAACTCCTAACTCCTAACCCTAACCCTAACTCAGACCTAACCCTAACTCCTCAACTCGCATCTTCAACCTTGCACCCTAACTCCCAACCCTAACCCTAACCCTAACCCTAACCCTAACCCTAACCCCAACTCCTAACTCCTAACTCCTAACCTCCTAACCCTAACCTCCTAACCCTAACCCTAACTCCGACCTAACTCTCTAACTCCTATGTTTAACCCTAACCCTAACTCCTAACTCCTAACTCCTAACCTGCATCTCTAACCTTCTAACTCCTAACCCTAACCCTAACCCTAACTCCTAACTCCTAACTCCTAACTCCTAACTCCTAACTCATGCTTGAACTCCTAACCCTAACTCCAATAACCCTAACTCCTAACCTCCTAACTCCTAAACGAACCCTAACCTCACTAACTCCTAACCCTAACCCTAACCCTAACTCCTAACTCCTAACTCCTAACTCGTGAATTCCTATACTCCTAACTCCTAACCCTAACTCCTAACTCCTAAACTACCTAACTCCTAACTCCTAACTCGTACTTACAACCTCTAACTCCTAAATCCCATAACTAACCTAACCCTAACCCTAACCCTAACTCCTAACTCCTAACTCCTAACCCTAACTCCTAACCCTAACCCTAACCCTAACTCCTAACCCTAACCCTAACCGTATCCTAACCCTAACCCTAACTCTAACTCCTAACCCTAACTCCTAACTCCTAACTCCTAACTCCTAACCCTAACCTTTAACCCTAACTCCTAACCCTAACTCCTAACCCTAACCCTAAACCTAAACCTAACCCTAACCCTAACTTAACCCTAACCCTAACTCCTAACCCTAACCTCCTAACTCCTAACTCCTAACTCCTAACTCCTAACTCCTAACCCTAACTCCTAACCTAACCCTAACTCCTAACTCCTAACCCTAACTCCTAACCCTAACTCCTAACCTCTAACTCCTAACCCTAACCCTAACCCTAACTCCTAACCCTTAACTCCTAACCCTAACCCTAACCCTAACC
>CM044694.1:5000-7500 GCA_024500485.1 Vulpes ferrilata
CCTAACCCTAACCCTAACCCTAACCCTAACCCTAACCCTAACCCTAACCCTAACCCTAACCCTAACCCTAACCCTAACCCTAACCCTAACCCTAACCCTAACCCCTAACCCTAACCCTAACCCTAACCCTAACCCTAACCCTAACCCTAACCCCTAACCCCTAACCCCTAACCCTAACCCTAACCCTAACCCTAACCCTAACCCTAACCCTAACCCTAACCCCTAACCCTAACCCTAACCCTAACCCTAACCTAACCCTAACCCTAACCCTAACCCTAACCCTAACCCTAACCCTAACCCCTAACCCTAACTCAACTAACCCTAACCCCTAACCCTAACCCTAACCTCTAACCCTAACTCCTAACTCCTAACTCCTAACCCTAACCCTAACTCCTAACCCTAACCCTAACCCTAACCCTAACTCCTAACTCCTAACTCCTAACCCTAACCCTAACTCCTAACCCTAACTCCTAACCCTAACTCCTAACTCCTAACCCTAACTCCTAACCCTAACTCAACCCTAACTCCTAACCCTAACTCCTAACCCTAACCCTAACTCCTAACCCTAACTCTAACCCTAACCCTAACTCCTAACCCTAACCCTAACTCCTAACCCTAACTCCTAACTCTAACCCTAACCCTAACCCTAACTCCTAACTCCTAACTCCTAACCCTAACTCCTAACCCTAACCCTAACCCTAACTCCTAACTCCTAACCCTAACCCTAACCCTAACTCCTAACTCCTAACTCCTAACTCCTAACCCTAACCCTAACCCTAACCCTAACTCCTAACTCCTAACTCCTAACTCCTAACTCCTAACCCTAACTCCTCAACTCTAACTCCTAACTCTAACTCCTAACCCTAACTCCTAACTCCTAACCCATACCCTAAACCTAACCCTAACCCTAACCTAACCCTAACCCTAACCCTAACCCTAACCCTTACCCTAACCCTAACCCTAACCCTAACCCTAACCCTAACCCTAACCCTAACCCTAACCCTAACCCTAACACGTAACCTAACCCTAACCCTAACCCTAACCCTAACTCCTAACTCCTAACCCTAACTCCTAACCCTAACCCTAACTCCTAACTCCTAACTCCTAACCCTAACTCCTAACCCTAACCCTAACCCCTAACCCTAACCCTAACCCTAACCCTAACCCTAACCCTAACCCTAACCCTAACCCCTAACCCTAACCCTAACCCTAACCCGAACCCTAACCCTAACCCTAACCCCTAACCCTAACCCTAACCCTAACCCGAACCCTAACCCGAACCCTAACCCTAACCCTAACCCTAACCCTAACCCTAACCCTAACCCTAACCCTAACCCTAACCCTAACCCTAACCCGAACCCTAACTCTAACCCTAACCCTAACCCTAACTTTACCCCTAACCGGAACCCTAACCCTAACCCGAAACCTAACCCTAACCCTAACCCTAATCCTAACCCGATCCTGAACCCTAACCTTAACCCTAACCCGAACCCGAACCCAAACTCCTAACTCCTAACTCCTAACTCCTAACCCTAACTCCTAACCCTAACCCTAACTCCTAACCCTAACTCCTAACCCTAACCCTAACCCTAACCCTAACTCCAACTCCTAACTCTAACTCCTAACCCTAACCCCTAACCCTAACCCCTAACCCAACCCTAACCCTAACCCTAACCCCTAACCCTAACCCCTCACCCTCACCCTCACCCTAACCCTAACCCTAACCCTAACCCTAACCCTAACCCTAACCCTAACAACCCTAACCCTAACCCTAACCCTAACCCTAACCCTAACCCTAACTCCTAACTCCTAACTCCTAACTCCTAACTCCTAACTCAACTCCTAACTCCTAACTCCTAACCCTAACCCTAACTCCTAACCCTAACCCTAACCCGAACGCTAATCCTAACCCTAACCCTAACTCCTAACTCCTAACTCCTAACTCTAACCCTAACCCTAACTCCTAACCCTAACCCTAACCCTAACCCTAACTCCTAACCCTAACTCCTAACCCTAACCCTAACTCCTAACCCTAACCCTAACCCTAACCCTAACCCTAACTCCTAACCCTAACCCTAACCCTAACTCCTAACTCCTAACCCTAACTCCTAACCCTAACTCCTAACCCTAACCCTAACTCCTAACCCTAACCCTAACCCTAACCCTAACTCCTAACCCTAACCCTAACTCCTAACTCCTAACCCTAACTCCTAACCCTAACTCCTAACTCCTAACCCTAACCCTAACCCTAACTCCTAACCTCTAACTCCTAACCCTAACCCTAACTCCTAACTCCTAACCCTAACTCCTAACCCTAACTCCTAACTCCTAACTCCTAACCCTAACCCTAACCCTAACCCTAACCCTAACCCTAACTCCTAACCCTAACCCTAACTCCTAACCCTAACCCTAACCCTAACCCTAACTCCTAACTCCTAACCCTAACTCCTAACTCCTAACCCTAACCCTAACTCCTAACCCTAACTCCTAACCCTAACTC